>JAUMHA010117171.1:0-13659 GCA_032359765.1 Saxidomus gigantea
TCAGGAGTGGTCCCCCTTTATTTAATGTTTTGATTTCCTATCACTTTGTCTTGTTTGTCTTTTTTTTCGAAGCAAGAAAATTTAAAACTCTTAAATAATAATGTAAGTCAATTTAGTAGGACATCACTACTGCTGTGACTAGTATACATATATTGTTATATAAAAAACTTGGGACATTTCAATGATCACACCGATGACTATGCTACTAATATTAAATTTTGTCTATTATTAGTTTTAATATGAACGTAACTTTAACACTTTTCAGTACAATCACAGAATATGATGTATATAACTATTGAAAATATACGGGGTTACCCTTTTAAGGGTCCTCAAACCAAAAATGTAATGAAAAAATTCGCAGTTTTAATGTAATTAATGGTAAATATTCTAGTAGAAACTACTGTCATATCGAATTTGCCTGTATTTACAATATAAATATTATTTATCTGTGTATGTTTTTTCAAATTTGTTAGTTGAAAGTAGACAGTTATTCAATGTTTGACGTCGTGTTAGATAACGTACAGCAACATTGGACGTTACGCCTATACATCAGAGGCTAGGTTTTGTGTGACAGTCATAATAGATGTTTTCAAATATATGTCACTTAATCCTAAAACCAAATTTGAAATTTGTATATTCAGTGTATGGTATATGTTTTAGGTAAGCCATTAACTAAATGTATTTTAACATCCTTGATAAATCATTTAACTTTGATAATGTTTTATGGCATATATATAGGTCATACATCACATCACACATACAACCCATACTTAGCAGTATACAAAAGGGTCCGGTCAAAAGTTATTACAACGCTTTCGAGAGCCCTTCCTTATTTTTTATTATCTCATTTCATTCCTGTGGAAACTCGATCAGAAAGCTCTTTTGAAAAGAATGAGTTTGAGCTTAGTGAGCTTAGTGAAACTGTGAGCTTTCAGTTTTCAATACAACAGTTGCTGATGAAATGTTTTTATATGAGTTATCATCGATACCATTTTCAAAGTAATACAGAACACTGGCTTGACTTGCTATAGAGACCTGCTATTTGATATGTTGAATTGTGTTAGTAGCTGCCCTAGTTTAAATACGTTCTTGCATATTGTACCGTAACTCTTACTTATATATGAAGCTTTGTAAGAAGGCGTTTTGTAGGTATCGTACCAGTTAGAACAAACATGTTCATACAAAACCGTTAAAATTAATAATTGTTTATATTTTTCACATTACATTATGCATTTCAAAGTTTTTACGCTACAATACTTTGGGATATATAGATAATGTCGCCATACTTTTATATGTAATGTATTACATGTATATGTTCAGAAGTGACAATTATAATTCATGCTAGTCAATTGTGTTCTTCATAACTGCTACATGTACTTGTTATTCAATATCTTAAAAAAAGCCTTAAAAGTTAAACATATTACTTGATATTTGATAAGAATTTGTCAGTTAACCCTAATGATATTACTATACAGGACACATGTATGTTAATATTATTTCTTTAAAAGAAGTTGTTTACTTCTAACCAGAACTGTTGACTAATATTGAATTTACCGCAAAGATGAACGATCAATTCATTACACTTGCAACAAAAATCACATAATGCAGATTTTGAATGTCACATGTATATGAATGCTTATTTGTTGGGATTATTTTCATTAAGTAGTTATATTGAAATATTCTTAATGTTGAGTCTATTGTACACATAAACTGCATTTTGTATACTGATTCCTACTCATGATCGGTAAACTGATTAGTCCACTTTTGTTTTCTATATACCTCTGATTCTGTTATTTTTCTTCATATACAGTAAGTTACATTTTGTTGTGTTGAACTTCATTTGCGTTTAAATTTCTTAACTTTCTTTTCCATGTATCGGGGATACTGATAATTAGAATGTTATAACTTAAGTAACAATGGTAGGAAATATCAAATAATTTTTTTAATTCAAAACAATTATAAAATTGTGTATGTCAAAAGACATAAATATGTTCTACAAATTTGATACAATGTACCTCTCATATATACATGAAGCTCTTTATTAAAGATTATCGTAATACTCCTTGTAATATTAGAGTCCAAATAATTATTTTGTTGTGTTTTTTTTTTGTCTATTTTTTATTAAAGGACATTCTTGTCCAGCTTTTTACAATGCTATAAAGAAATTAACTTCCGAAAATTATGTCAACATCTTTTCCTTGAAGATTAGATTCAAACACCAGTTTACATTCCCATTTTTCAAGCATATGTCTGTAACAGTTTTTCCCAATAGCCTATGTTAGTTTCACCAAATATTCTGTACACACATCTGCATTTAATAGTATATAATTGTGCTTTAAAATGAATCATATACAAGCCACTTTTATCAATTTCCAGTCTAATTATTTTCCTAGCTATTATATGGTTATCTTCATGTCTTTCAGATTTAAACGTAACCTCCCATACCGGTAAGTATCTAATAAGTGAGTTCAAACTAATTTAGCTATGACCAATTGTAACGTAAACTTCCCAGCCTGTCCTTAACATCTTGAACGTCACTTATGTTTGACCCCGGTGGCGCGAGTTGTCTCACAACATCAATTACCTCATGTGACATAACTGGGTATATAATCAGTCATTTTCCCCAGTTAATGCATCATTTCGATTAAAGATATCAGACAAGCTTAAGCTACATGTATTAAATAATATCTCTGAATATATTTTTCAAACTTCCCTGTGTAAAATAAAAAATTCATTCCATTTACATGTACCGCTGCCTGTAGGCAGTGATACAGTGCAGAACTAAAATATTTGCCATATTAAGGACTGTTGACTTATGATTCTTCTGATCATTTACGAATTAATGTTTTATAAGGCACAAGAGAGAGCAGAAAAAGGTTTGCATACGCCGCAACTACAGATTCTTTTCAATGACCAATCTGATATTAGAAGTCTGTGTTTGTTTAGCTTGTATCTAATATCATCGATTTAAGCGTAGTTTAATATCGCGAAATACTACATAAGGTAGTGATAGTTTCTAAATGATTACAAAATGTACATTTTATAATACAGTGTTTAAATCGAAATGTTTTCTGGATATGTATGCAATTAAAAAACTTTTCCTTACTGTTGTTATTCTCTATTTAGCAGCAGTAATTACATATTGTTTCTCAATACATTCTTGGACTTATTTAAGAACTGACGTTTTTTCGGATGAAAATTTCGTGACGAAAATGAAATCCGGACACAAAGGCTTCAATTTAAATGACACAGTGCAAACTATTGGTGTCACTAGATATCATACTGTAACAACAACCAGTACGAATACTAGAAAGATCATTTTTGACTACGACAAAGAAAATCTAACTAGGCCTAACCGTTGTGATAATTGTTTTTCCATACATTTTGATTATACTATTTCAAACGAAGCTATATGTAGTGGGGGGAAGCTTACAGATATAGATCTTCTAATTCTTGTCACAACTACAAGTGATCATTTCACAAGAAGAACAGCTTTAAGATCCACTTGGCTGAAACATACCAAAAATAATACCTCAAATATTCGCTATGTGTTCCTTCTAGGGGAAACAGATAATATCAGCTTGCGACAAACAATTGTTCACGAAAGCATTATTTATCGTGATCTTATTGTGGCTAAGTTTAAAGACAGTTACAGAAATCTGACTTTGAAAACTCTGATGGGTCTAAAGTTTGCTGTATCAAATTGTGGACATGCAAAATATATAATGAAGGCGGACGACGACGTGTTTGCTAATATTCCAGTTATTTTAACACTTCTGAAAAATAATACGGAATCATTACATCACACGATTTTAGGTTCCTGTAAAATTGGAATACCTAAAAGAAACACGGAATCAAAATTTTATACATCTCGTAGGCAATATCCATATCGAAGATATCCAGCAAGATGCGCTGGTCCTTTATATATCTTAGATATGCATGTTGCTACACGCATAATTGAAAAATCTCCGTATATTCCATTTTTTCATTTAGAGGATGTCTATATCGGCATGTGTATAAGGGAACTGGGATTTAATGTATTAAGATTTGATGACTTGAACAGAAACTTAGTGCATACAAAATGCAGTGTTCTCAAGGCGCACTCTGTGTCTGTTGACAAGATGTACTTTTTATGGCGGAGAAAATGCTAAATTTTAATAACTCAAATATAAGTTCAAATGTTCATTTCAGGGATTTACTGACGTGACATCGGGGAAATCAAAATCTTTATTTTTGTTTGTTTGAAATTGATAAATAAAGGATATCGAATAAATGTAAATATATCAAATAATGAAACTTTCTTATGTATTTCTGTTCCATGTTTCAGTACAAATGTGTCAGAGAGTTTTACTTTTCCGAAACCATAATGAGATTGAACACATGTCGGAATGATTGTAAATAACCAAAACAAAATTTTTTCATTAGTTAAACAAATGCTGTCTGCTCAATTTTTTTCCTTGAGTAGTCCGTGATTGTCTTTAACGGTTTCAATTGAACATTATTTTGTCTCCAAATTTAGGAATAGTCTTAGATCATTTTCATCATCTGCATTTTAAAGTTCAATCGCGAGTGCCGCTTAATGTCAACAGGATTTTAATGTGGCAGTTGCGATCACTCAGTTTCATTGCAATTTTTTGAATATCTAATAACGGGATAAAAAAATTTCTCAAATATACTTTCGGACAATGTTTCTGTATTTCTTTAATGAAGAAAAGCATGACTGCCTACGTACGGTTATGGTGGAAATCATCTTTTCACAAAGACTGGAGGAACCTATGCTCGCGGTATTTTAGATGTACTCCAGCTGTTCAAAAAGCAAGAGAACCTAACCATTTTGATTTGCCTCTTCGAAAACATAATGTTATCCCTATTAAATTGAAACAAATAGTTGATGTGCATCATTATGTGACTTCATCGTTTTGGGAGCTATTGGCAAGGCACATGTCAAAACTCCAAAATTTCAACCTGAAGGCAACCGATGCACGGGGTATGTGGTATTTGACAACCTTAGGTGGGAATCAGATTTTAGAACCTAAATATTAACGAAGAAGAGATAATGATTTACCATAAGATATTTTAATTGTGCGCACAAAGACTTTATCATGAACATAATTATGGTTTTTCATTTATAATGTATATTTCGTGCAAAACATTATTGTCTTGCAGCAATAGAATCGTTTACTTAAACAGCTGTAAAAAGAATAACGATTTACAAACCAAACTGTTTTAGTACTGAAAAAGACACCTTTGTATTTCTATAAGTATTCCAACGGTTTAATGGTATATTATTCCGGCATTGTTACTCTTCCTTGCACCTCTAACATAGCCACTTTCGTTAGAGACGATAACAATATCGACATAGATCTTTTACTATTTTTGTCAAACAGGCAAACACTCAAAGTGTATCCATTTGTCACATATCATAGCACCCATTTCTTTGTATAAAGGAGTAGTACACTGCACAGGTACAGCCACACACTGGTCAGGGAAAAGTATCCGTTTTTCGTGACAATAGCCAGTAAACTGAATATCATGCTAGCTACATCTATTTGCTTTAAAGTCCCATAATAGTTATATATTCATTTAAAATATGATATGATATTTAAAAAAACAATTCCTTAGTTTGTTTTGTATGATAGAAATGTCTGATGTAGATTTATTGTTTTTTACTATCTTCTCACAACAAATATTATATATATGTGAATAAGATAATATTCAACTGCATAAAACAAAACAAAAACAAACGCATTTAGACACATGGACATAGAAAAGGAAAATCTTCTCATTTGGCATGTAATCGAGATACATGTATATCTAACTGACAAGAATTAAAGCGACACAAAAATTTTGTTTTCAGGAAGTAATTCATTAATAACAAGAGTCTAGTCTAGTAATTATAGGTTTTGACGTTGAAAAAATTGCAAGGAGTTGTGTTGTGTACTAACACAAGAGAAAGTCGTTCCTCTAAAGCTGACATAATTATAAGCATCCGGCTACTTGCGGAAGTCACAAAAAAGCAGTTGAAAATGTTAGAAAATCGTTTTTATAGATTTGTCCTTTCTTGTACACCATACTGGCATTTTTCAAGGACGTGACGTCATAAAACATGGCGGAATGGTGTATAACTTCTCTACCGGGAGTTGTTTGAAAATAGATAGATATCTTAGCATTATGGATTATCTTGATTATTATTATTATTATTTTCGTACATTTTTGTGTATATTAAATAAATATTAACAATACTAAAGAACCTTTATTAACATACAAAATCGGTGTAAAAGAAGATAATTGCACTTGATGAGCAGAAAAAAGCAAAATGTTATTTTCCTTTTATTTTTTGTATTTTCCACTTTTGCCAAACATAGTTTAGGAAAATAAAATGAAACCTTATAAATCGTATTTTTTGAACAAGACAACAAGTGAGTAACTTTCGCTGTATTGCCGAAGTGGGAAGGGTAGCATGATTTGCAACGTCAATTTCGTCAGAGAATCGACCCGGGCGGATTGAGTTGGCCAAATTCGAAGCCCTGGTTCTTCATACTGGTAGTGGACATCATCAAAAGTCATCTTCCAGCAGCTACTTAGATAATTATTACTTTTTCAATCTATATACCGTTTCACAAATCTAAGCTAGTTCACGTTGTTTTGATGCAGAACTTCTTTACTTGAGATTTACAAGTACGTCCTCATTAAGGTTGTAAACATGGTACATTATGATGGCTTTCTTCGTCTAGATGTGAATTCCTTTATATGCCCCCGAAGGGTCGTATATTAAAATCGTACCGTCCGTCTGTCTGTTGTCCGTCTGTCTGTGCGTCCCCATTTACAAATTGTCGTCCGGACTGTAACTTTGTTATGCATTGAAGAATTTCACAATACTTCGGCACAAATGTCTAGCACATCAAGACGACGTGTCGCGTGCAAGACGTACGTCCTTACCTCAAAGGTCAAGGTCTCACTTAGAGTTTGAAGGTAATTGAAGCCTCTATATATACACACATTCGTGTCCGGACTGTAACTTTGTCCTGCATTGAAGTATTTTAAAATAACTTGGCACAAATGTCTAGCACACCAAGTCGACGTGTCGCGTGCAAGACCAACGTCCCTACCATAAAGGTCAAGGTCACACTAAGAGTTTGTAGGTAAAAGAATCCTCTATATATGCACACATTCGTGTCCGGATTATAACTTTGTCATGCATTGAAGAATTTTAAAATAGATTGGCACAAATGTCTAGCACATCAAGAAAACGTGTCGCGAGCATAACCCACGCACCTACCTTAAAATACAAGGTCACACTTAGAGTTTGAAGGTAATGGAATCCTCTATATATGCACACATTCGTGCCCGGACTGTAACTTGTTTATGCATTGAAGGATTTTCAAATTACTTGACACAAATGTCTAGCACATCAAGACGACGGGTCGCGTGCAAGACCAACGTCCCTACCTCAAAGGTCAAGGTCACACTTAGAGTTTGAAGGTAATGGAATCCTCTATATATGCACACATTCATACCCGGACTGTAACTTTGTCCTGCATTGAAGGATTTTAAACTTACTTGGCACAAATGTCTAGCACACCAAGACGACGTGTCGCGTGCAAGACCCCTACCTCAAAAGTCAAGGTCACACTTTCAGTTTGATGGAATACTCTATATATGCGCATATTTGTGTCTGGACTGTAAATTTGTCATGCATTGAAGGATTTTCAAATTACTTGGCACAAATGTCTAGCACATCAAGATGACGTATCGCGTGCAAAACCCACGTCCCTATCTCAAAGGTCAAGGTCACACTTATAGTTAGAAGGTAATATAATTCTGTATGCATGGTAACTCTGGCATGCATGGAAGGATTTTAAAATTACATAGCAAATTTATTGAGCACATTGACTGTGAGACACCTCTTTCGAGAGCATTCGTCACTTGTGAGGGACAGCTCTTGTTTTGTAAGTATTATAATTATTTTATTGTAATAGTTTCTAATCTCAAAAGGAATAAATATGATTCTATTTTAGTGTGTTTGAAAAAGAATACATCCAAATGTTACTGCGGTAAATAAGCCAATTAGATCGATGTATTTTTCTATTGCATTTAATATACACATATATCATTAATTTTTAGATTATAAATAAGATGTGTGCCAAATGTTTTGCTTAAAATTAATTCAATTTGCATAATTTTGCAACAAAAATCACTCTGAAAATGTCAAGAGAATTACAAGTGACCACGATGTTGATTTTATAATTTCTTTTTTAGTAAATAGGCATAGATGAAGTGAAGACAGCGAAGTCTTCTAAGTTGAAAAATATTTGGAAAGAATATCAGTTTCATTATCAGGTTTGTACATAATTTGAGTTGTTAAAATAATGTTATGAATGTAAGAATCTAGATTTAAAAATATGTCTATAATGATTCATTGTAGGATTTTCTACTGAAATGGACCGATCAGTAAATACTGTCAGTGTTAAATCAAACGTTATTGGTCAATATTTATTCAACATTTAAAGTTTTGAATCAGTCTGTCTCCTCAGTTTTCTTTTGACCTTTAATAGTTATCAGCGAATCTCTTTACTATTTTATTACAAAGAATCCATTTTATTTTATATTTCAGACCTTCTTTTGTTTCTTTTCTTTGAAACAAGATGGAAGACAGCTTCAACATCATAAATCCAGTTCTAGAACCACACAATAAAACATTCTGCCATTTTTACTTCAATGAAAAAAGCCAACAGACCAAGACAAGACCCGCAGATCGAGTTATTCATTTGACACTTTAAAAGTAAATGCTTATTTTGCATTGGTAAGATAGAGGTTTTGATGTATATCTTGTCGGGACACTTCACTAAAAAAGTTTTGTTAGTAAGTGCTATGAAAGGAATGCTGATTGGGCAATTTTTGACTAGGATGTATTGAGAATGTTATTGATCCGTCAGCAGATAATGCTATGTATCACCAGTCTCGCAACGATAATTTTAGAACAGGTAGACAGTTACCAAAATGTTTTTCATAAAACAAAATAAAATTATAGATATAATCATCAAAAGACCAGTTGATGAAATCCAAATGTTTGCTTTTAATGATATTGTTTTTTCCTTTGAGAACTCTAAAGGCAATGTTGTTACTATAAATTATCTTGTATCTAGAATTTATTGATGTAAAGCTTATAAAAAGTTTTATAAGCTGAATTGTTACACAAAGCAACGTATTTGCCGCAAGCATGGATTAGAATTGTGCATGCCATCGAGGTTGCTCAACTTCAGTTTATATAAGGAAGGAAGAGGATACCTGTATTAGTTTCCTTCTATAATTAATTAAGTCTTTTTGTGGTTTAGTCTTTGTAAGTAATGATAGTTTGGAAGCTTTGGTGCATGAGGGGGGTTCTGCCGATGCATTTGCATGTATTTTATCTATGTAGTAAGTGTCATTTTGTTCCATGAGCAAACGTTCAAACATACGTATATGAAGTTAAATGTATACATGTATATGTAATTTGTACTATCTATTGTTAACACTAGTGTGAATTGGCATGGAAAGTGGCCTTTTATAAAAAAAAAACTTTGTTTAAATTACATATCAAGTATTTTTTGTCATAATAATTAAGGTTCATCTTAATTACCAGACAAATGGTATTATTTCCAGTATAATTACTAGGAAAGCTATCAATTAAGTAAGTTGATACTTGAATAAGTCACTTGTTGTGCTATATCGAGTTCTAATATGGCTTGACTTATTATAAATGATTTCACTTGATGGCAACATATGTTAAACATCAATTTACTTAAAATAGATTTTAAGGTTCATTTAAAGCATTTCAAATGGTCCCCAACATGAATTTTGTCCTTCATGTTTTTACTAAATAAACAAAATAGCATCTTATTTAATATACACAATTTTCAGAAAAGGCAGTTAAAGTTATCTACCGCAAATATTTGGTTTATAGATATATGTTTTCTTTGCTTCTAGCACATTATGTATTTGTTTCTTAGGACTTAATACAAATGTATGTATAAAGCATCACACTCCTTTATATTCAATATAATTTACTTGATTTCAAAATTATAAATGTTATGTGTACATTTAACTATTCTCATTGTTGTTTTATTACTCAGAGTACCGGAATTAGTACATATTGCACATACTATTTTGAGTCAATTTTGAGAAATTATATTGAAGTAAAGCGGTTTGGTGTTTCCTACAAAAATGACACTAGGTACTCAAAGTATATGACGTAAGAAGTACAAAAAGCATTTCTTCACCAAACTGTCATTCACTATGGAAAGCTCCGAACATTTTTTGCATCAAATATATGGCTATTTTGCTAGTAAGGTACATTGTATAAACATCTTAAAGACAAGTTTCACGTTGGTGATCATTTCAAACACTTTTCATGATCCTTAACATTGATAGCGTTTCAACTCAAGTCATCATATTCTGTACCGTCACTTGTTTGTGAGCATTACAATGTTTTTTAGAAAATTATTGCATGTTAAATGCATCAACATGACTTAAAATAAATAAATTGAAGAATACCATGTCTTCTCATTGTATAAAAGGTTGGTGGGGTACCGCCTTATTGCCATTTACCATTATATAAGCGCAAATACTTACAAATCCTGGCATTAGTGTCGTCATTGGCATCCATTCTAAAAATATGTAAACGGTCATTTAAAGTAATATGTGTCAAATAGACCTACCACAGTGTTAAAATGTATAGGTTTTCAATTGTTAATATTAAAGAAAGAGGTAGGGGTAATATGAATACGTAAATATGAGGTTTTGTCATACAATATGGATACATAGTGCCACACAACAACTACTGTGTTGTACTGTAGTCGTTTCATATTGACTTCTATTTTACTTTCCTAACATTAAACATATATAATAGCGTTTTCGCAATGTAACATAAAACCAGGATTTCCTAGTCACATTCTTTAACATCAAATTTTACGATGTTCCACCCTTGCAAAAGATTAAATCTTTTTTTGCACCAAAACGTACATATATTCTTATATCTTTAAATGTATGTTTCGTTTCTTTTGCAATTTTTTGCTACCTTTGGCTGTTTTTAGGCCTAGAAATATCATGATGGCCCTATATTGCTTGCTCCAGGTCATGCAATTTGGAAAAAGGTCATTCAGTAAAAGCAGTATTAAGAATAAATCCATGTATCCATAACACCCCCCCCCCCTCTCTCTGTCTCTTCCTCTCCCTCTCTCTCTCTCTCTCTCTCTCTTCCTCTCCCTCTCTCTCTCCCTTTCTCACTCTCTCTCTCTGTCCTACCATTTCCTAATGACTTAACTATTGTATGCCTAATGACTTTTAGCTAGTATAACAGTAATATGAAAATACTTTATGTGTTTGTACATGTGCCTTCAAGTTGATGTATAAGGCTATACAATGGAAAATAAAGGGAAAAAAAGTTAATTCAATGTTAATATTGTTATTAAATCCCAAAGCTGTACACGTTGTCTCGATGTTATCTCTGTAGTTTCAAAAACAAGAAAATGGGTCAAAGGTCAAGGTAATCCAATGTTGGTACCTTCATATGTTTGCAAAACTGAACAAATGGTTCAATTTTTTTTCTGTAGCTTCAAAAGCAACCAAGTAGGTCACAGGGTAATGGTCAATGTCACCGGGCGTGGCTAGGTGTGGCCAACTTAAATCATATGAAAATGGCCTAATTAAAAATGATAGAGGACTGCTATATTAGATATATGATGATCATAATATATGTAAATTTAAGAGAAAGAACGTATAACCCGCTAGTCAAACCCCGGAGATGATCTGAAATATTTTGTTAAAAATCATAACACAATGCCATAAACAAATTAGCTTAGCCTTTTAGACAAGAAGACTATATTGTTTACTATGTAGGTCTATGTAATTTGAGTAATACCAAGTTTAGGGTCAATAATGGCATGACTTGAACACTCTTATTAGAAGAAAATTAGACAGTGCTTCACATCAAATATCTAACCTTCTTGAAATTGTGGTTTTAAACAAGAAGATGTTTGATAGTTTTTCCTTTGTAAAACTCTTTTAAAAAGTGACCCAAGCAGTGGAGTGAACTTGCACTTTGGCTCGTAGTCTAATTGACGAAGTTGCAGACAAAATATCTAAACTCTAAGCCTTGTGGCTTTTGGACAAGAATATTTTTTTCCCTCCTACTCTATGTGGCAAGTTAATACAGGTTGATTTCAAGTTTGGCTAGTTTGGCATAATTTGAAAAAAAATAGTAGAGGACCACAATATAATGTCACAAATCAAACTATGCCTTTCGGTTTTAGAGAAGAACAGTTTTAAGTGTTTACCTATAAAAGTCTATGTAAAACAAGTGATTCCGTGCCTTGTTAATTTTGGCCCTGGGGTATGATGTGCACCAATTTGGTAAAGGTCTAGGATTTAATACTAAACACTTACATGTAATGTCAAACCTATATGCCTTGTTGCTTGTTTTTCCTATATAAAATATATGACTAAAACGTGACCATCCCGGCTGAGGTCAATTTATACCCGGGAGTATTATTTAATATAACTTGTTAGAAGGTAACTAGACAATGCTACAATATGTACATACCAAATGTCTAAGCGCTATGCCTTGTGGTTTTGTAGCAGAATATGTTTAATTCTGTTTGATTCCACTTCATTAAAACAAGCTTTGTACATGACCAAGCAAGGATGTTAGCTGCCATGTTTAATTAACATCGACGTAATATTTTGAGGTGTCATTTAAGTAAAAAGTTACTTTTAGTGTACACAAATTTGAAAAGATTTTGATTTCTTCCTAAAAAATATCTCTTTTAGAGGCTCATTGTATATTTCATCAACATCGACGTACTGGATATTGAAGTGTCATTTAAGGAGCAAGCTACTTTTGATGGACACAAATTTGAAAAGATTCCGATTTCTTCCAAAGAAATATCTCTTTTAGAGGCTCATTGTATATTTCATCAACATCGACGTACTTGTTCTTGAAATGTCATTTAAGTAAAAAGTTTCTTTTGGTGTACAAAAAATATTTCGATTTCTTCCCAATAAATACCTTTTAGAGGCTCATTGTTTATTGTTTTTGTACGATGCTTAATATTGAGCGGGACGTCGTTTAGGAGCTCATTGTCAGGATCGTAACGTTAACTGATTAAAAACTTGTAATGGTTTACTAGATGACAAGCTTATTACGGTTTACAATGGGTCAGGATAGTATCTATATTTATATAACAGTTCGCTACTGAAAAAAGCGAACGGTTCAGTTTATAAAAGCATGGAATGTACGTTTGTTTGACTCTTTCGTCATAAGCCGTTTATATTTGACGACAAAATACGTGACCATGCAACATCCTATATCATGGAAAGCATAAGATGTTGCAATTCGTTGCCTTGATAGTCACGCAGTGCAATTATGTATTACTATTAGAATTACGTGTCTGTTTATGAAGTATCATGCCATGAAAATAAGAAACAGATAACATATTAATGATGATGGGGACTGACAAGAGATAAATATTTGTGTAAGAAATATTATCAAATACTCAAATCACATTTATATCAGCTGAAATGGTCACGATTCAGATAATGTTATTGAGGTAATTCTTCTTCCTCAAAAACGAAAATTGAAAAGCATCGCTTATATTTTGTACCAAACTGTTTCATAGGGTT
>JAUMHA010117282.1:3319-15823 GCA_032359765.1 Saxidomus gigantea
TGAAAATTACCCAGTTTACTGTAATAAATACACCTGATAGAGTTACTACTGCTGCTGTGTATTTAAAACCATACTTAGTGTAATAAAGATGCCTCAATCAATCTGTAAGTTTGGTTATATTTTACTTTTCCAGGAGAAGGAAGGGATAGATTCGGGTCTCTACACAATAAAATACTTCCTACAGTGCTTCTTAGATAGGGTAAGTACCCCCCAACAGTTCAGTTAAAATGCCACAGAACTGTACGTTAGTTACTATTTCTTGATGTCTTTCTTTGAAATACTGTAAAAAGAAGCTGTAGTCGACCGTCACATTCACATAGCTGTAATGAACAGGTTACTGACAGCTAGTTTGTCATCATGTTGAATAAAATGAGAATTAGACTAAAGGAATTTGAATAGGGTAATTTTACTCTACTACACCATGTAGAAAGAAGCTGGCATATCCTACTTTGATAATCCAAAAATAAAATTGTACGCCACTACCCTTAAATTTATCATACACATAAATAAAACTCTTGTTTCCTTCATTTATTACATGACAGTGATTCAGCAGGTTGTCTTGTTTACGATTCAGCAGGTTGTCTTGTTTACTTTTTGTATGCTAAACATTTTTTGTTTTCCTTTAAGCTTCCATTTACATTGACACTAAGAGTGTGGGATATCTTTATACTGGATGGGGAGAGAATCCTTACTGGCATGAGTTACACCATCGTTAAACTTCAGAGGCGTGAGTATTGAAATAAAGTCATCTTTATATGGCTAGCATCTGCAAGATGCTTTTTGTATAAAGATATTTCACATGCAATTTTGTGCTGTGGACTCTTATACTTGTTAGATGATTTAATTTTCTGTTTCCATTGTTTGGTAATACAGTATTTAAACTGTTATACATTTATATTCTTTTGTATAAGCTTTGATTTTGTATTTAAGACTCCTTTTAGCTGCCAGTACCACAGAACTGCCTCAGGAAATTACATGATGTGCATTATGGAAAATATGTATTTGACTTTGATTGTTAAAGAAACTGTAACCAATCCAAGCTCCTGTATTTCATACTTTATAGTTGACTTCCGAAGCATGATATTCATGCATGAGGCATAAAAGACATTGTTGTGTTTCTAAACGTTTCATACCGGTACTTTAGCAGATTTTATTTATTCTTATTTTCTATTTTCAGGAAAGATACGAAAACTTAAGATGGATACATTACTAATGTTTTTCCAGTCAGATTTGCCGGCTGACTTTAATTACGATGATGATACTGTGATTGACCAGCTTCAGGTTGCGCTGGAAGAATTACGTAAAGCGAAAATGGATGTCCCGCGGAAAGCTACTACTAACGAACTTCCAACATTACCTTTTGGTTTGGAGATTCAGCCAAGTGTTCGTGAAATACTCTCTAAACGATCCGATGAAACGTTTGATGAACATTTTAGAAAAAATGCCAAAGGTGGTAAGGCGGCTTACTACCGGAAACGTGGGTTGCATGGTACGACACCGGAAATGGGTGGAAGAGGGGGTTCAGATACACGATCTATACAGTCTAGTAGATTGTCCGAGTATTCTACAGGGGATTTGTCGTCTTACTATGACACTGCGGCTAATTCGAGACTGTCTATTGTAGATATAGGCTCAAAGTCACCGAGAAGTTCCCGCACATCGTTCGCCGAAGGTTCTGATTTGGAGAGTCTGCATCAGACGGGATCCCGTCACACGCCAACACCTCTGGATGAAGATGAAATGGAAATCGATCACGAATTGAACAATATTCCTTTTCAGGAGAAAGTACAAGTGAATGGAAAGGACACATTAACTAGAGAGTCTACTCTTGAAAATGTTGTGCCAAATGAAGTGTTTGACGCCAAACCACCGTCGCAAGCTTCGGATTATGACAATATGAATGGTGAAAATATGAATGGAAATGCGGACTATGACAATTTAGAACATGAGCCAATAGAAGTAACTGTTGAACACTTTAAGTCTATTCCAGTGCAATATGAGATACCCATCAAACATGAAAGATTGGCGGCACAGATTATCACGATACCCGATATACCTGTGAGGTACGAGAACCAGGTTCAAATTCCAGTTCAACACGAGAGCAGCATGCAAAATGCACATGTAACGCACTCACCGGAAATACATATAAAGCCCCAAACACATTATCACGCTATACCTATAAGTAAATCTGATGGTTATATAATTGATGGAAGACTTCCTCCTGCGGAAGATGTGTGGATCGAACGTAAAGAAAATCAGATAATATTGAACAAAGATTCTATAGACGTTTCCTCTAGTGTTCAAAATGGTGTAAGTGCACAATCATTTACATCGTCCGTTCATAAGAAACGCCCACCCACAAATCAATCTAGTCATAGTTCCACGGGTCCACGTCACCCTACAGAATTCAGGGAGGGTCCAAGACGTGGAAATAGCAGAAGCAGTCCAAATACTCCCACATATTCTGAAAATAACCATCAAGCGATCCCGTCGCCAAAGTTTGTCTCCCAGCTCCAGGTTCGGCGCCATCCCGGAATAAACGTCGAACAGCAGAACGGTTACAGTATGCAGGTGGACTACACAGAACAACAGATGCAGGCACCCCAACATCGATCCAAATCCTCACAGTCGAGTGTTAAAAGGGAGATAAATGTTCATCATTTGTAAATTGTATAACTACATCCCTTTTACATCTACTTTGTGAACGTATTTTTTTTTTTTGCATTTTTCATGACACATTTTATCGAATTGATTTTATACATCATAGTATACCGTACCTGTTATTTAGAGACCTATCTAGAAATTACGTACACGTCAAATTTTCATCATGTTATTTTTTGTATTTTGATGTTTGAATCACTGTTAAAGACGTAAATGAGTTTGTCCCTGTAATCAACAGTATGTAACCCGAATCTGTGTGTGCTATAAATCATGAAGGGTTGTCAGAGAGCTTTAAACGTATAAAAGTCACTCGAGTCGTAATCGTGGTAGTGGTAATACATATCTCCTCTTCCTGTAAACTGATATCTATCACCTATATTTCATTCTGTACAAAGAAGAAAGTTCAAAATATATAATGCTTTGTAAACGTATGTTTAAACATATATATGTGAACATTGTTATTTCTGTACTGTAGAATTCTTGTAGAAAACAGTAGAGAAAAGTGTTTGTGAATTGTCAAAATATAAGTCGCATGTTTTTTCAGAGACATCTCCTTTTCATTTTTTGAGATTTTTTTTAAGTGCTATATTTATTATATGCTAGAACAGGTAGGCCTACACTTGCCCGTATTATATTTCTGTAATCAGTATAGTTCATTTTGGTCTTATTAGTGGAGTCCAATTTTTTTAGCACAGGGGTGTTACGAAAGTACTGTACTATAAAGACTTTGGCTTTGCTTTGAGTTTTGAATGGACTTTTAATGTTAAATCAAAGTGTTTCAATTTTACATTGGAAGTGGGGGGGGGGGGGTATTTGAATTGGAGGTTATTCTGTAGTGGGTGTTTACTCTTTTATTAGAGGCAAAATTATAACAGACTGACCTGCTTAGGGTCAGATTGTCTTGAGATTGACTGGACCCCGTTTGTCTTTCCATAGTTTGCTTTAATTGCTCTAGTGCACCTTTAAAAGATTCTTTTATGGTGAGGTGACTGTATGGTATAACATTTTACTGTAACTAACATTTCATTTGAGGTTACGGTCAAACCTGTGATCAGAGACCACATGTCAGAAGCAGCTATGGCAGTCTTTGTTTAAAGGTGGTGTTTCTACTGTAGATGAATAGTGCACTGTTTTCTCCCAACTGGTCTTTGTTTGTAATGTGGTCCTTTTAAGATTTTATGGAGGTGGTCTTTAACACAGGTTTGACTGTATTTAGAACTATATATGTATACAGAACTGACACCTTATTTAGTGCTATGCTTTTAATATCCAGAGCTTAGCTGTTGAGTTAATGACAGCCGTATTGTGAGGGATTATAACTGAATTTATTTTTTGATGAACATTTTTTTTTAATTGTCTACTTCCTGATTTATGATGATGGTATAGATAAATACATTTGTAAAGAAAACAGGATGACTGGTGTAGGAAAGATAATTATAAGTTATTTTGTTCACAGAGATTATATTAATCATGTTAACGATGTAGATATTTTATTGAGAATGATCTTGTATGTCGTGCAATATACTTCTGTAAATAACTGGCTCACGTTGATATCCGTTTTTTTAAAAGGTTTGTTGCAGTACTGTTGTATCTCGCGTGTTTGTATAAAGTTACCATAGTTTTGCATTGAACACAAATGAAAATTTGTAAATACTGAAAAATCCTTTTTGCATACTCGATGTAAAAAAAAAAAATCTTGCTCATAGGCTGAAGTTAAGGGTTAACTTTCAGTAAACTAATACACAAAAATGAGTTACATGCATAGTTAAAAATTGTGTGTAAAGATTGTTTAATTACACAGAAAATTAGACAGTTGCAACAAAAAGTGCTCCAAATTATTGCCTAATTCAGTAAGAAGCAGAATCATCAGTGCTACAATGACAATTTGTTTACTTGAAGTTAATGTATATATGGAAAATAAAGGTGTCTCACCTATTAAATGGGAAAAAAATCTCACCAACTGCAGTTTTGATATTGTTTTAAAAGTATTGTTATTAAATTAATGATCAGTTTTTTTGTAATTTCCTTTTTTAAAAAGTGAGTTACACATGAAGGCTGTCAAATAAACCCTGTGTTTATCTATTTACCTATATTTCCTATTTTTTCTGACAACCCGTTTTGCCAAATTGTCTGATATTTTAGATAGTTTTTAACTCTACTTATGTGTATCACTACTAAAAGAATTTTTGAGGGTTTGACGCATTACTGTCATAGTTTACTATATCCTAACATACAGTTACATATATGATTCACTTGCAGTGTATTTTTACAAATGTATTCAGGTGGAAATAACAGTATGGGCGGCATTTTTCAAAAATCTACCTGTTCAAATATATTTGATGTTCATATCTTGGTAATACTGGCATTTGGCTCGCATTTGATATTTGCTTGTTTCCTCCATATGGAGGGGAGATAACTCTTCATAGATATTACATTAAAAGGATTAAATTGATGTTGCCAGTATTTTGGTAAATTGTACTCAAATTGTTGTGCTAGAAAAGATTGTTTTGTCCTGTTGAAATACCATTGTTCATAGTCAGTTCACAGCTGTTTAGCAAAATATAAGTCAGATTATAGAAAATGATAAAATATACATGTGTAAATACCCAGTACAGTTTCCTGTGTGTTTATATACGAGCCCCACTGTGTGAAAATCAATGTATGACCTTAGCGAAAAGGGTGGGTTCAGATAAGTCGTGCAAGTTACAGCATTTTGATCTAAATCCATACTGTGGTTGTATCCATTATAGTAACAATATGCTGTGAATGGGGTAATTTCACGATTTGTAAGTAGATGTACTAATTCATGAATTTTAATTTCACAAAAGAACAGTTCTCTTTTAGTAAGTATGTGAAATTAATTTTTTGCAAGATTTTTTAACTAGTGAAGTGGGAAATTAGCAAAAACTATATCACTGTATATAAAAACCAATTTACAGTAGCATGGGACTATATCTAAAAATTACACTGGTTTTCCCAGAGAGGGGTTCTTATGCTTTGCCACGGACATGTTTTCTATTGTACAAATTCTGTTGTAGTTGCTAGAAAAATTGCGCTGTATGCTTGTAACCATAGCGATGAGGTGACGAAGAACATATGCTGTGATAATTTTTGTTTTTGTAGACTTATTTCCTAGGTGCGCTCAATGTTGTATTGTGTTTTTTACCTTTGAAAACTGTATGGCAACAGTTGAGAAATAGCGGTATTCGCTGCTAATATTCCTGGTGTATCCTATAGGTCGAGTCGCAATGAATGTTTTGTTAAAGCTAGAAGAAATATGGCACGCTTTTTAGGCCATAAGTTTCGACTGTGTCAACATGATTAAGTTGACCTCTAACTTTCGACATATTTATTATTGGCTGTACACAAATATATATTTGTATATATAGCAAAATGAAGACTTTGATATTTTGTTGATTTTCTATTTTCATCTTGTCATTACTTCATAACAATCCTTTAGTGAATACTTGTGTTCAAAAATACTTGGTACGAATGTACAAGGTAATATAAGATTAAAGTCTGTCATTAATGTATTGGGCCAGAGGCTGAGAAATGGACCTTGATGACTGTTCAATAATGGGATTTCAAAATATTTTCCTAAAAATTTCGGGAACAAGTCTGTTATTTATAGAAATCCAGGGACCGCCATGACATGTGACATGTCAATAACATCGTTAAGAGCATGATGAAATAAACAGCTAATTACACCAAACGTTGTCACGAAAACGTTACCTGACTTTTTCCGAATTAAGGATTTTTAGTGAAGAAAGAATTGTTTCCATGGCAACACATTTCATTTTGAGTTGTGTAAGACTGTGACTAATAATAAGTGTATGTACCTTTAGTATCAATATTAACACTTTCTATATACAGATATATGTGGTAAAGGCCATTTCGTCAACTTTAGCCTCGTATGCATTAGGAATGAGTTTTTCTGTTCTCACGCCGTTTTTTGTCCTTTGTGTATTTATACTACCGGTATTTTCGTTGTCTCTAGATAATTATGTTAAACACATATTTCCTGTGCTTGGGTTCAAAAAGTATTACTGGGTATGAGAATTTGTAAATTTTGTTTTGATTCAGATCTGTCACAGGGACTGGGTAATGCAGTAATTTGTATATGTTTTGCAGAACTTAAGGAAAGGATAGGTGTAAATATTCTACAAAGAAGTTTTCTGTGACTTGTTTTTTGTGTAACATTTTATTCAGTGCATTTCGGAAATAAGGTTTGCGAGGACATTAACAATATCTATGATATTTTACTTGAAGGTAGATGAGATGGATTTATGCCGTTATGTGGGAGAAGGTATCTGCCTGTTTGTTCTAGGTCAAGGGTCGTTATCACTTAACACATACCATACTTTTGACAAGTGGCTCTGTCTTTTCATCCAGTGTAGATCATGATCAGCCTGCACAACTGTTGTAAAATATTAATATACAAATTTGAAAAGGGTAATCAACCCTGATGAAAAGTTACTGAAATGCTGGCACAAATAATAGGTCTCAGAAAATCTGTTATTTTTTAAGTTTATTAACGCTTGTGGATACTGCATAGAGTTAAGAGTTGTACCAAAGGTTTACAGAAGAAAGGCCTAGTATTGACTTCAGATAAGATAGTAAACATCCTGACAAATCCTTTGGTTTTTTTTTGAGATGCAAAACTTTGTTGAATGTTGCTTTTATGTTTTTGACTTTCACTGCATGAGAATAAACTTTCATGTGAATTTGCTGAAGGGTTTTAAATAGTACAGGAAACGTGATAGGTTTACAAGTTACATGCTAAGTGCTGGTATTTTATTATTTGTTATTACCCCCCGCACCCCCACCCCCAACCCCCCAAAAATGGTTAAAAATGATTTTTGTTTATGAAATGGCAAAGGCTATCGGTGAGAAAATTAGCCTTTTCCCTGAATAGTTTCTAGGATGGACTTGCTAGTTGTCCCAATTTTAGACCCTATCATTTAGTTATATGGGTGTTTTGGGGGGGGGGGGGCGGGGAGGAATGGAGATCTAAATAAGGGAATTGGTCACAAAGAACAGAACTGTCGGAGTAAAACTTTGTGGAAGGGTTTGCTATATTGATGTGCCATATTATATAATTTTCATAATACTAGAAAAGCTTGCAGATTTAAGAAATGTACAAAAAAGATCACAGATATCTTTGTATATAGATTTAAGTTAAAATGTGAGAATAGAAGTTATGGTAATTTTGATCAGACTGAGGTTTGAGGACTTGTATAAAAATGTTTTTGTTTGATGTTTGGCATGACTGTTATATTGCTTGAATGGTTAGTAAATAGGTTAGGATTTCAGTAAATGTTGTAAGATATTTTGATGTGGCAACCTACTGTTTCGAAACTGTAAATCTACATCTTAGTACAAAAAGGTCACAATGTTTTTAAGTGCTTGTGTACTTTAGGTATTAAAATGAAGGTATGTTTGTTTTTGTTATAAATGTTATTTTATTTTTATACACCTCAAATTTGTTGCTTCTAGAAATTTGTTTATTTAGGGCCCAAGTTGTTTTTGTGTAATATTTTAAGTTTTTATTGAAATTGTTTTTTTTTTTAGAAAAAAAGTTCAGTTTATTCTATCTGATGGGTCAAGAAATAAGCGAGCAACATCAGTGTAGACTAAAAAGACTGCATAGGTTGTGGTCTACACTGGTAACAAAGTCTAAGTATCTGCTTTCAGCAAGGAAGTTTTAGTTAAAATGGTTTGTTTACTGCATTACAATTTCCATGACAATTTTAGTTAATAGTTCTTTAAAATTGATATATATCAAATTTAATACTTTAACTTCGATCAATTTCCCCGTCTTGATGAAATAAATTGGACTGGACTAATACTTGTGTTCAAGAGATTTAGATTTGAAACTCTCACCGATGTAGACCAAAGGTGTTCCTACCGGAGTCATTTGAGACTTATTACAGTTCATATATGGATACTTTAGTTTGAGCAAGATTTTTGGTCAAGGGATGCGTTTTGCAGGTTTATGCGATGGACCTGAATCTGCATTTTTCTCATAACGCAACTGACATAATGCATTTTATTCAACCGCTTTACATTAAACATGATGTTAGATTTCTAATTTTTCATTCAACCCTCAATCTTAAAATTTTGGAGAGAAAAAAAAACAACCTATTTCTGCTACAGCTATTTTTATATTTCACAAATAGTTTTTCGGATAAAATTTCAAGTTATGTTAGGAGATAACATTTTAAATATTCCTTTATTTTTTTTACATTCTTACCGTTACTTTGATCTCAGCCGTGGAGCCTGCCCTCCAAATGTTCAGTACACATGCACTTAATAATTTCATGGTTTTAATCTTTTACATGTAAACACACAATTTGTTTCCTTTTTCTGCAACTAGTATCACATATCAGGGTTATGATTGGTCAGGTTTTTATAATGAGGTCATGTCTAGCCAATCAAAAGCAATGTATGAAATCATAGGTCCAATGATTTCTACGAATAAAGGGCAGACATTTTCGTCATCTTCCTTGGCGAAATACTGCTGCTGACCTTAGAAAATATTAGTGTCTGTTATTGAACACTTTAAAACTTTGGTTTAAACAGTATTTTATTCAATACATTGCATATACAATATGTCACATTTGATATATACATTTAGGATCGTGTAGAAAGCTACAAGCTTACTTAAAACTCTCTCTCTTTTAAACTTTACTATGACACATCAGATTTATAAGAATTTAGAAAATTTATGAGTTATGTGGTGAAATTTGATGCAGTAGCATAATTGCAAGAGTTAAATGAAACTTATATCTGTCATTGGTAAATGGAGAACTTCCCTCATTGCAAGTTTCAGTCTCCAATGAGAATGATGTCTTGTATATGACAATTGTATTTGCTTTGGTAGTGTTCGAACTTGGTAAAGCTTGTATCATCGGACAGGGTTTCTATCTCTCAGGTATGAAATATCTCATCTAGTCTACCAAGTACCAAAAAATATAGATTGTTTTGTGTGTGCATTTTGGTGGACCAATTGTTCTGAATGTTTGTCCAGTTTCTTCAACTCTGTGCATCCATTTCATCTTCTTGACAAGGCTTCATGCATTCTCGTTTTTCTAAAACAGTTGAAGGGTAGTGCTTACGTGGCCTAAATTGCACCCACCACTTCCACATAGCTATTTCTGCAATCTTGGTATACAACCATTCATATATTAGTTGCTAATTTTAGCTCTGTGAAGCTTAAGAGTCAAACATGCAGGTTATGAAAATGAAACAGCAATTGATTTGTTGAAGATAAACCCAAAAAAGACATGAATGGCATTTTCAAGCTAATCAGTTTGTAGAAGTCTTTGGTTTTGATTTCTTAGCTGCAAAATAGGCTAGAATCTGTTAAATGGCTAATAGATCTTGAATGATAGATGTCAAAATTCTAAAAAAGAAGAAGAATTATCAATTAATTAAATTGTCAAAGTTTTGGTTCCCATTTACCTTTAATTCAGAAGGAGAACATTAACAACAGGAAATGTTTACCTTTTAATGATGGTATTTATAACTCTTTTTGACGGTCTTTTCCCCTTGTATATAGAGCTTGAGTACCGGTATACCAAGATTGCAGAGTTGTTCTTAATTCAGACCCTGTTAATAATTAAAAAAAGGGAAATTTGACTGGTACCTTTATAGATTATAGTGGTGCTCAGTTAAAAAATGGCCCGCTTAGGAGCAAGCAGTGAAGATCATATGAAGACTACATAGATGTCCAAACAGACCATGATCTGCATTGTCCCTTGTGGTCTGCAATGGCCAAGATCATGATATACACTGGCTTGGATCCAGGTCGTCTGAATGGGATCATGGTCTACATAGCTTTAGATCATGATTTACACTGGCTTTGATTATGGTCTTCACAAGCTCATTTTCCCCAATCCTAGTCTACACAATATCGCCAAAAAAATGTTATATATTTGTATAAATATCCCATAGCTTTCATTTATCTTCACGATTACTTAATAAATCATGCAAAAATGTTTACTGCATCAGCTATTTCAGACTAGCTGCGCTAAAAGGATGCGTTATCATAATATTAAAATCTAAATTTCTTTTCAGATGTCAAAGTGTCACAATGGAAATTCAGACAGTGCTTTAAGGTGTGCAATAAAGATTAAAAAAAATACCATATATTTGCTTGAGTTTAAATTGAATGAAAAGTACAAACTGAAAAGAGACAATTTATTGAAATTGACATATTAAGATTATTCTGTTGGGAGTGTTGAAATATAGAGAAATAACTAGCTATCAAAACTTGTTGAGAAGAAGTTTACAATGAGGAATTGCTCACAAAAGGTTAAGAAGTTCGCTTAGTTGTTGCGACTTGAGGTTATTGTTGGTGTTTTTTTTAGCCCAGTAAGAGTTATTTCTAAATGGGAAGAAGTGAGCTCAGTTTCAAGTTTGACCAATAAGAATCCAGAGATTTTAGACTGGTTTCCAATAAATTTTGTTTAAATCTTGGTTTACAATTCTGCTCAAGGACACCAGTCAACAAGGCAGTAGCTGTTGATGGTAAAACTTTGACACAAATGACTAGATTTATTAATAATGCTTGTGTTTTAGGTTAAATATGTGTTGATATACTGTTAATATCTCGCATATTTATTACAGAAGCATATTACACTTTGTTATTGTTACCATTTAAGTTCTGTAAGTTTTTTTGCTCCTTGATACATGTATTTTGTTGTAGAACTTTTTGTTTTCTATGCAACATTTCATTTGTGCACATAGAATTATAAAATTAAATTATCAGTCTCAAATGGTGGCGTTTTTGTTTATGAAGATGCAGGACCTACCTCAATGGTCACGGGTTGAAGGTCACAGATTGGAAATCTCGAAGAGACTTCTCACTGACTAAGGGTTATGAGTTTGACAAGACTTTCCAAAACTAAAAGAGATTGATTAAATCATGACCCCCGTAATCAAAATTGACTGCCCCAAGGTCATCGTTTTTTTAGGCTTAGACTAGAATATCTGTGAAAGCGTCTTGTCTCAAACCACAAGACCTAGGTTGATATTTGTTAAGTTTACCTTATGTTCGTCATTTTAAGATTGTTAGCTCACCTGGCACAAATAAGGATAACTCGTTTTCAACGGCAAAAAACGGACTACTAATTTATGTAAAAGAGCAATGAAATAAATATAGTAACAATTTATTGCACTTCGGTTAGCATGTTTAACATGAAACTAAAGTTCAGTTTAACGTGTTAGAACTGAGTAAGTGTTAATGATCTGGACTTTAGATTACTGGTAATTGGTGGCAGGGACAATTTCGAACTTTTCCTATGAAAGGAGTTACCATTTTCAACCGGTTTTTTATCACTGTTTGTGTTTGCTTTGGCCAATTGGAATCCTTTAAAAGATCCGTCCTTCGCTGTGCTAGTATCTGAAAATAGTTTTGGCACATGTGTGTATCCTCGGTATAGACTATTAACAGGTTGTGATGACACTGTCTGAACATCTCTGGGAGGAGTTTGACTAGTCATGTGACTGCGCGGGCTGCTATTCTGTGTAACAGACCTTCTGATTGGTGGTTGTGTATCAAGTGGGCGTGGCGTTGCGATGCATGTGATAAAACGTGACGATTGAGCTTTTCTGTCTGATAATGCGTTGTTGTACTCTGGAATGCTGAATTTCATCCCGAGACTGTTGACCTGGTACAGAGCTGAAAATAGAATTATGAAAAACTGCATGTGTTCTGCTCGTATTTTCCTCTAGTACTCTTATAATTTTACCAGCACCTCTTGCTTCAGGTGCTGAAAAGAATCTAATGCTGACAACACCCTTCTGTCAATGAAGAGAAAGCTCCATTTGTACCTTTTT
>JAUMHA010117393.1:0-12548 GCA_032359765.1 Saxidomus gigantea
CAACATCTTTCTGGATTACACCTTGTTTCATATCATTTCGCAATCCACCAAATTGGATGGCTTTAAAATGAAGTACGTTTATACTTTTCGATAGTCAGCTCCACGAAAAGCTAAATAGTACTATTAAGCATGGGTTATAAAGTTTTGTGTACCTAATGGTATAATGTTATGCTAAGTTTGGGTACATTGTGCCACATAGACCACCAGGTACGGGATCTGGCAACTATTACAGTATCTGTATATGTACCAAGAGCGACCTTGACCTACAAGTATTGCGTCGGTCATACATGTATTGTCTGGTTGTGGTAAACATGTGTGTATAAGTATTTTAGAATCTCCCAGGGATAGCAAAGTTATGCTCCGTCTAAAACATATTGCTATAAAACGCCATGTAAAACATTATGAGCTCGACACGGACGTAGCATTCCGTGCGTTGTGCATGGCATACTCTTGTCTGAAAGAAAGCAACTGTTGAAAGTAATTGGAAAATTCGAAAATGCATGTTGACATGGAACATTCCTTTTTAACGGTACTGGATCGGTACAGGGCTAACGGAGAAATAATGCTTAAGGCAGATGGTTTACATAGCTGCATGTACGTTTATCAAAGCGGACGGGACGTAGACTTTATACATACACATATTTACCAATTAACAACATCTCACTGAGGATAGTGTTTTCAATGTTAATTCATTGTTTATTATCATTTTTCAGAAACCCAAACGCGATGAGTTCCAATTCTGGCAACAATATTCCAACATGGCCGCAGTACACACGTGATACTCAGATGTATTTGGAACTATCATACAACATGACTTCGGACTCGGTTAAACATCATTTTGTATCGTCAAGAGTAGAATTCTGGGAAAATATAGTTCCCTTACTTATGAATTGCAGCACTCATTCTGGTTCAAACATGTTATCCTTGTCTTTAGTTATATGGTATACGGAAGTATTGGTAGTTTCTGTTTGTCTATTAAGCTGGATTTACTAACGTTTTATACCATTTTACACCATTTTACATCATCTAGTTCTTTGAAGGGGTATATCTTTAACACACTCTCTGAAAAACAAATTCAGTTACAGAACACTGATTTGCTCAGTAAGTTATTACTAAAATAAACTATTTGAACGCGGTTGATTTCATTGATAAGCCAACAATTTGTTGTAAATATCGTATCAGGAGCACTAGAAATATTCATTGCAATATTTTCTGATCTAATCACAGACACAGTGTAATCTCCAGAGTTTATCAGGAGGTCCCTGTCTATTGGCTTTAAACGTAACTGGCATGAAGACGAATACCTTTGCAAACAAAATCAGTGATACAAACGACTCGTTATGATAGTTAACTGAACTGAACTTCTTCCAACGTAACCAATAACTGCTCTAATAGTTCGTGTTTCTCTATCTTTTAGTCCTCTAAAAAATGTGCGTTTGGCGAAAAGTGTCTTGCAAGATAAATGTATATCGGTTAATTAGACGTTTTGGGGACACGAGCGCAACTTACAACCAGCTTATTTGCCTAACATTTATCTCTTTTAAATACATACGCATTGAAAGTAGTTCAATATAAAAGGCAGCAATAGTGCCTCATATGTTATAAATATGGCTATTTTCAGTTTCAGTCTCGGGGTAATGTGTAGTATATGAACCGTTTTTGCTGTGAAGACTGGTATCTTTTTTTTAGAAATGCGTTGAAATAGGTTAAATTTGAAAACATGAGATTAAACAAAACCAGTTTTATATGTACTGATTTCTTATCGTATATGTCTATGTAATAGCAATAAACTTACAACTGAATCAAATGGTATGAAATGCTGTCATATTTAACGTACGGTTCAATGAAGAGATCTGCGTGGTCAGTAAATGTAGAGTTCCTATAACAGGCCGATGATCTTTATAATGATGCACACATAGTCAGACTATAAGTAAACATTCCGCTAGCCTGGACTAGCAACGTGTTTTGTCTTAAATCTATAAGTACTATTACTATTTTAGACATCACTTTAAAAAACTTAGAAGGGTAGTGGTCTGCTGGATAACTTGCCAGTAGTGCACATTGTACCTGAATTTATATTCCATCCTAAAAGTTGATAATATAATGATGTTGGAACCCTAAATAAATATGTACTACATGTACATGTACTTCGTACCTCAAAAGACAAAGAAAATCACAGAAGTCCGGAATAAATGAGGTCTAGACAGATGAAAAGCTATATTTTATTCGTTTCCTATCACCATGATAACAAATTAAGAACATCTAACAAAATTAACCAAATGATAGCATGTACATTATAACTATATATATAATTCACATTTATTATATTTAGATAACATATATTGCGGTCGATTTTTGCCAAGTAATCTTTCCGTGTCTTTGTCCCGAACTTACTAGGCCACACATGTCTCAACGATGTGGAACGTGTAAGGCGAAACAACAAATTTTCATTTATTTCATCAAACACACCACATCGCGTGATATGCTAAAACACAAATACGGAAAGGCAGACTGAACGCTACTTTGTTAGGTTTTCCGGGCAATAACACATTAGGACGAAGAACTTATAATCTGAAAATGCAGCAAATCATCATATTAGCTGTGGATCGAGTCTTTGTGTTTCTTTGTGTTCGTGTTAGGGGACACATTACAAGAATTGACATAAATCAACAACTATACATTCATGTAAATATTCATGTTTGTACAAAATTATGTAATTGCAAACTTGAAATAAGACGCATTAAACAAATGATTAGTAAAGAATAACACATGAACCATCAACGGACATCTACCTTTTCATAACAAATACGTGTAACAATGTTTTCGTTGACCAGGATGTGTGTAAATTAACATGCTACGAACACATAAGGTTTAAAGCTTCTCGTTCACAGTTTCCCTTAAAAATCATTTCTCTAACATGGTAAACTAAAACATAAAAATACTTTCAATATTCCTCAGGGAATAATAATTATAACTGTTTTTCTATTGAAAACAACTCTTTAATTTAAATTTTCGGCAATATTGCCTTTTTCAAGAAATTTGTCTACACTTTTTAAATTCACATGTTGATCATATTCATGACAAGCTTAGAAATTTAAATTAGATATAGCAATATTGCCGAAAATTTAAATTAAAGAGTTCTTTTCAATAGAAAAACAGTTAAAACATAAAATATAAACGTGAATAGAATTAAAAACATATTTCGTAAAAATGTATGTAGCAATTTACAAAATTCTATTGAAAATGTTGGCGGGTTTGGTTTCAAGGCATCGCTACGCCATATGGATGTACATAATGTAATGGGATTTTCAAAACAGTTTGTAACGCTTTATAATTTCAAATATTAATATATACTTTACCGGAATTTATACTGGAACCTTTTATTTGGCGGCTATTCATTCTAAAATATGTTATTTTTAGAGAGTTGAGAGAACTTTAGTTTTTCACCAAAATCTCAGAGCCAACAGCTTTAAGTACGTCAAACATTGTAAAGAACTCTTGTGAATGGAATATCTTGAACAGTCTGTAGAGAGACTAGGAAACACTCATTTCAGTAGTGCAGCTGAGATTATAAACAAACAGGTAATACAGAGAAACACTGAAAATTTAATAACACAAATTAACATGAATCCGTTAATAAATTCACATTTATAAGTACGTAAGAATTTCATGATAATTAACATGGTATAAGAATACAAATCCTCCCAAGTTTGAAAATCTATGCTTTGACATTATGTGAGAAAATGAACGTGAAAAAAACTTTATCAACACTCATGGATACAACAGTAAAAGACTTCAATGGTTTGTCATCAGAAAAAAAATTGCTCTTTTCTCACTCTTTTTTTGTAGATGTATATACTAGATGTTAACACCATGTTTGCTTTGATTCACAGAAAAAGAATATAACAAGTACATGTTGACATCTTAAAATTAAATAACTATACAACAATCCATAGGCTTTTTTGACGTCTGTTTTTATTCTATCCATGCAATGCATCCACAAAAAATCCAACGGAACCTGAACAGTTTTACAATATGTTACATTCCAGATCTCTTAAATATTTAAACTTACTATATATAATAAGTGAAAAAAGTATATTATAATTTTCAAAACAATGATTGTATATACAAATGTATATGATTCCATTATCATTATCAATCATATTTTCTGCAGATGCAATAACAATCCAGCTTTTTGCAATGCCCACATTCTTTTCTGGATTATCATCTTAAGGAAATTGTTGTTTGTTTGTTCATGCAAAGTGTTTATTATTATCATTATTATTATTATTATTATTATTATTATTATTATTATACAAAAACACTAAAGCTTTAAAACACCTATATGACTGGCATAGAATGACATTAAACATAATTACATATCATCACATGCATGGCATACATGTATCATCGCCTGACATAGATATATATCTTCAGAACACCTTGCATCGCATAACAAATATCAGCACATTTCAGTGCGTCATGTATCAACACATTTCTCATAACAACACATCACATCACGTTTTATGCAATCATATCACAGACTTATTGTCACAAAGATCTTAACCCATCACATATCAGTATGCAACGTCACACATCGTCACATCATGTCACGTTATATGCATGACATATCAACACTTTTAATCACATCACATCGTATATCATGATATCATCACATCTTCACACATTCCTATTTTTGTTTATTGATGCTGCGAGAGTTCGGTTAAAGTAAGGCGCAAATTGAATTTTGTGTCTGTTTGAGAATTTCTACCATGTTCGAAAAGAATATTGTGTTCGTTCTTTTAATAATTTAGTATTTTATGAGCATTATAAAAATACGCTTGATAAATATATATTTGAAGCATCAATAATTTATTAGTTGTACAGAGTTGTAACATCGATGTTATATAAATATCCCCTCACCATTCTTAACTCGCACCCTAAAATCATTTAGACATTGCATTGATTGAAAACACTTTTACAATGATAGATGTTCTACAATATAAAATGAAACGTAAACGTCTTAGTTCAGGAATCCCCATGTATACTCAGACAAAAGTTATATGACTGTAATGCAGAACACGACACGTGATTACATAAGCACATATAACATATTGTGTATCTACAATGTACATGCAACATAAATATACATGTAGTAACTTTTATAGAATATTTGTTTATATCGATCAAAATGCTTAAAGGAAATTAATTTCCTGATATGAGAATAGATCGCATTTTATGTGCCTAGAGCACAACCAATTGCCTTAAAGGTTAAAGGGCCGTTATGAAAATCAAAATAAAAGTCACATTCTAGCTTTTAGTATTTTCCTTTCCGACATTCTTTCCTGCTATTCTTGAATAACTGTCATAGCCTAACTATAAGAGTAATAGTATTAAAAATGTTTTTCATGATCCATGATTTAGTATTAAGTTAGAGACCCACTTTAACACGCATATGTAAGTTACTTTATCAACATCTGTAGGTTAGAAAACTTAATTTAGAACAATATTTTTCTTAATCGAGCTATTGGTGAAATATAACTTTAAAACTATAAAGAATTATAATAATAAAATGTTAATATTTCAATCATTCAAAGTGTTTTGCATCTGACAAGAACCTCCAAAATAACTGAATATTCTTTATTATAAAGTTCAACTACTAATATTCCTAGTTTAAATCAATCAAGATAGTTGACATTAAAGCCATATATTAATACCACTTGTTTTTAAATAAAAATACTGTAATCAAATAAATGAACCCTTAAATGATTTTTTTTTTCATGTCTGACTGTTTATCAAGGGCAGTGTTGAAGTGATGTTGTTAAGTATTGCTTAACTGGTTGTGTCAATGAAACGCATTGTCCGTTGAAATTGGTTACAGCAGTTACATTCCAGTGTTTTAAATATGACATATCACAAGAACATTCAACAGGCGCTCCATTTATGTAGAAAGTACGGAGCACTGGCAGGGAGAGTACAGACTCAGGGATAGTTGTAAGTTTTGTGTTTTGAAGAGACAGTGCTTGCAATTTCTGATTTCCCTTGAAAGCATTGAGAGATATATATCTTATTGGATTATTGTCTAAATATAGAGTTGTTAACTCTTTCAGAACATTGAGATCAAAATCTTCAACGCTTATTATTTCATTGCCCTGCAAGAAGATAGATGTCAACGATTTTAATTTATGAAAAGCTGGTGGTATTCGTTTAAACTGGTTGGAAGCAAGGTAGATAGTTGTTAGCAATGTGTGATATGGGATTTTCTCTGCCTCTATTAGCTCTAAATTATTATTTTGCAGATAAATAGACGTTAGAGATGGAAACAAGTGCAACACATCTGGGAAAATATCTAAATGATTAGAAGTTAATGTTAAGCTAGTAACCGTTGCATGACGTCCTTGACAATGTTCAAATATTGATGACCTGTTTTCTTTTAAGTGAGGACAATCATTAAACGATAGAGATTGTAATTTTGGCAAATTACAAACAGCAAAGGGCACCTTTTCTAATTGCTTAGAATGCTCAATTGTCAAACTTGTTAGAGAATTTTCAAAACCATGAAATATGTCGGCATCTAGATGCGCAAATGGTATGTTCTGAATATTCAATGTTTTCAGCACGCTGAGGTGTCGTAACTCTCTGGGCCATTCTGAGAAGAATCCAAGATCAATAAGCAACGTTTCAAGTGAAGACCCTACTGACGACATTACAGAGTTGTTTAAATATCGAATAGGATTGTCTCTGATATCAAGATAGACAAGTCTACTAATTTTCGCAATTGCCAATGGCATAGCCGTCAAATTATTGTTTTGTAAATACAGGTAAGTATTTGTTGTATTATCAAGACCTGTAAATGCATCATTATTAATCTGGTTAATTTGATTGTTATACAACTGAATATGGAGAAAAGAAGCATTAATACTGCTAAGATTTGTGAATGCATATGCTGGTACAGTTTTCAGATTGTTATAGGTCAAGTACAAAGTCAATGTGTTCACGTGAGGATTGGAGGGTGTAAACGTCGGTATTTCTGTAAGACCCTTGCTGTTGCAGTAAATATATGACGATGAACTCCCACTGCATGTGCATGGATACGGCGCTGGGCAGTTGTCTTCCAGCAGAAAAGCCGTGCACACTTTTAGTGCACAAAGACCGAAGATGACAACCTGCCAAAAATACACACATGTACAATCATTGCAGAATAATGAAAAACATGGAGAAAACAAGACTGAATCGTATACATGGTAAACAATAGTCCGACCGCCGGTCTGCCAAGCTGCTCTACATTGGTCACACAGATATTTGACAATATTTCGCGTACTTATGTAAATACGTTTAACCTCAAAATATGTCAATGTGTTTGCAGTTTGTAGCTTCATTTACTTATGTTACGTTGAATATAGTTTATAAGATATATTTTGATTTGGCATGTAGGAATGGTATTTCTGAATTAAAGAATCAAACGACTACTTACAATCATTGTCTGTCTTAAAACAGGCAGCCTGTTCTGTAATAGCATGCTGTTAATTCTAAAATAGATAAAATTTGATATGAAAATATTATAAGTTTCAATATTTACCCTGTATGAAGCCGTCTAGTTGAACTATTTAAAAACTCGAAACGTGCGTATTAGTCAGAAACATGTTCACACATTTAAGTTAACTATCGCATAAATAGTTTGGCTATTCTGAAGAAAATACCTAACTCATTTGTAATCACAGGGTCTAATGCAAACGTCCATTTAATATACACTCCAAATGAGAAGTCATTTAAATATTTTGATGAACACGGAATTACCTTAAGTTATTCTTACAAAGATTCGCCATACACATTTAAAGGCGTAATAATTTCAGTCAGACAGTCGGTAGGACAATTTTATTGTTCAATCAATCATTTTTAATTAATAGTTTCTTCCTGGGTGTTTTGGTCTTATACTGGCATGGTTTTTACTTAATCCAGCAAAGCAAAAAACAGTTTGACGACCAGAAAACATTTCATTGAAGATATACGAAGGGTATCGGGTAAACGGGTAAAAACATGTCAACCGAAACTGGTAGTCATTGTTTCATTTACAACATACCACTTTAGCAGAGGTATTAGAAAAATATATTTTCGTTTTCAACTTCTACAATTACAGGAATACAACAATACACGAAATGAAAGGCCATATGGTACAGAAGAGATTCTAGAGACCAAATCAGAAGCTTAGAATTTGGTGAAGCTACTGAAACGACTAGGTCAGATGAAGAGTTCACTGTTATGCCATCAGGCGCCGTATATAATTGCACACAAAACATCTTTGTCTTGTACCGGTAAAACGCAAACATCGTATGGCACAAAGTATCGTATGGCACAAAGAAGTGTGGGTGTACTGGGGAATGAGTTTCACTAAGAGTCACAATACTTTAATTCATGTTTGCTAATTTTGTTTTCTGCAATCGGTGTTATCCTAATTTTTAAAACCTGATATTGATTGTGAATAAAGTGTTGGATTCTACCAATTTGAAGAAGTACTAATCCCATACTTTTCAGATTAAAAGGACTTAGACTAGGATAAGTTTTCGATTTTCTTCTGTTGTAAATAAACATGAACAGCTTATTTTGACTTTAATCTTACTAAATTTCTTTCTGGTCAAGGTCACACTTAGTGTTTAAAAGTAATGGAATACTGTATGCATGATAACTCTATCATGCATTGAAGGATTTTAAATGACATGGCACAATTGTTGAGCACATGGAGAGGACACTTGTAAAGGACAGCTTTTGTTAAAGATTTACATCATCATAACATCAAATACTGATCTTTTACATTCTGTTATAGTTATGACGATAGGTACCAAATTCAGTGGCGCATAGCGCTCTGAACGCGGTAACACAAATACTCAAAAATCACAAAAACGTTAAAATAATAGTCTCCACGTACCACATCAAATCAATCAGTAAATAAGCACTCAATTTGAAATGGCTGACCTTTGTATTCCTTTAAGAAGATGTTATTGGGAAGGTATAAGGTGCTGAAAGGAATTTTGAGTTTGAGAGTTTCACCAGACTCATATCCAATACTAAAAGATTAAATAGTAATGAACACTTAGGCGGCTTATAAACTTGTTTTAGCTCAGACGTACATGTATCCATGAAATCTCTGCAAGGTTGGAAAAGAAAATACTTCAATATGTTTAGTGTTGGGAAGATATTGTGATAAAAACAGGGGACAGTATTCTTAAAATCGATGCCAAAATTGCTTTTGTGGCCAAAATGAACATTTCTAGGTATTTTGGAGCACAGGAATAATAACCGGTTATTTTGCGGTTTTGTGAGTTTCATATATACAAGGTTAACGGTGTTTTCAACTCTGCGCGGGAATATAATTGAGCTTGACTGTGGTAACCTTAATACCATGTATTAGAAAATTATTTAATAACTTGTTGACCAATTTTCATAGGCGTATCTTGCAAAATAATACATGTATGGCACATTTTTAAGGTATATACACATGTACTTACAAAATGTTGTTGAGTATAGGCCTAGTTATTTGAGTTAGCAGATGCAATACTTGTTGAAAGTTACATTTGTTATGCTTTTATGCTTTTATGCAAATATGATACAATAGGCATTTGTGGAATATTGGTAACATTGGCCAAGAATTTTAGCAACATATTTCATACTTTTTTCGCCGGTATATTGATTTTTGTCACTTCAAATTCATCTTAAAATTGCTATACCGGTAGACATAATTGTAATTAAAGATTTATCTTTCTCTGTATTCTCTTCACTAGAAACTTTATTGTTTCTATCATTCTGCACCAAAATGAAAAAGGGGAACAACTCTTAGAAACTAGTTATAATAGTGAAGTAAATAAATTTATTACATCTGGAAATAATAGTTGTATGTAATTTTGATTAATAGTAAGCGTACAATACCCACAATTTGCTTCAAAACTTTCACAGCCCCATGTCTCAAATTTGATACACTATGCTTAAAAATGAAAATAAAACAGCGAACCATTGCATCTAACATAATTAAATAAAGACAAATACTAAATGCTCTGTTATAATTACATAATTTAAACACTCTTGTAGCGCCAAATGATGTGGATGTACATTTTAATGTATAATACATATATTTGATACGGTTGTTTGAAAATAGAATGATCATTTCAAAACATCTGTCACATTCCTTAATTTAATCTGATCTGTAAATAGTTTCTTTGTTTTAATCCAATGACCTATGTTTTTGCAACGTGTCAATTTTGATACATTCCCACAATTACCTAGAGTATCTTTTTGACACAAAGAGAATTAAACTGTTTTACCCAGGATATAACAAATATATGGACAAATTTTAAATACTTTGATTGCAAAGCGTAAGAAGTTGTGTCAGTAAGCTTCAAAGTTTGGGTTGCTAGAGGGTTAATTCGTTCCCTTAATACACGAGTATCGGCTAATGTCTATTTAGACACTGGCGCTAATGCAGATGACTTTTATCATGTTACAACAGAAGTTAAAAGAAAAGAAAAGAAAAGAAAAGCCTACCTTAACTAAATTTTTCCACTGCTTATGTTGTTCCGTTCTCAAGAGTACAACGTTATCACTTCAAGAACTCAACTATTTTGATTTGCTTTGTCCATTTAAAGGACGTTACCTTTTGAGGAGTGGATGGGACGTCCAAAAAGTGCCGGTGACATTACGAAGATTTGGTGGATTTATTCTGTGAGTTCGGCATGCAAAGTCGTCTAATGGCCCTAAATATATTTTGTGAAAATAAACTGTCAGATAATCTACACAAGTGCAGTATATGTTTATTCTTTTTTCATTTTTGCTATATCATAACATTATATAGATACTGTCATTTGATGTATGACTCTTCTCAACATGACAACATTTAATGCTAACGGTAGCACGAAGTTACAATTTAAAACAACGCGTAACTTTATTCAAACTTCCTCCTTTGGCACAATAAATGGTACTTGTCATGCGTTTTATCGGGTTTAAATTTAGATTAGTATGCCAGAACATAAACAAAACACCTTTCTATGGACGAGAAGACCACTACAGAGTTGAGACGTAGAAATGTATCCGAGACGAGCTCTGTGGTGTTAAATTAGCACTTGCATGATCTGAAAATAGAAATTACATAATGGTGTCCGTAAAAGAATTAAGACTTAACAGTGTTATTTCACCTCGCGGGTTTATTTTTGCGATGCCGTTTCGGGCTGATGACCGTTTTCTCGACAAACAGTTCAAGAACGTACGGTAACATGTCTTCACTTATGGTTATTTCTTACATCTTAACACGGCACATTAGCTGTAACTATTTTATTCTCTAACAATGTGTTTTAGGATGCTCTAGAACGAACATATTTGAAAAGTTTATACTTGTATAAATCTCATTCAATTTCATTTATACTACACTAATCTAGATGTAGCTGATTCCTTAAATAAACAAAAAGTGCTATAATCAATGATAACATATAATATTAAACAGATCCACCTAATATATAAAAAGTATCAAAGTACTGAAAACAAAATTTATACATAAGGACATTGCTTGAAACACCCCATCTTCCTTCTTTGTTAGACGTAGGATAAGGAAGTCTGCATTTATTGGACAAATGAATTATTCTAAAACAAGCATTGGCAACACATGTATTAAGAAGCCGGATTTAAACAAAATATCTAGGACACAGTCAAAGATTACGATAGTGTGTCACAATGAACTTAATAATGTAATTGTTTAAATTTTAAAAGAGCAAACGTTTTCAGTAAATACAAGCTGTATGTCCAAATTCATGTTCGTGTGTCTCACCCTTGGTTGTTTTCTGTCAGTAATTCGTACGTTTCATTTAGTTTTGCTACATATAAAAAAGTTTGTTACTCCTCTTCGCAATAACTGTATAAGACCTTGGTTGAAGTTTGAAACAGCATGAAAGACAGCCCCAGCTTACTAATAAGAAACAAGGAAAACCTCTATTCGGAACAGTCATATGCTTGCCTATAATGATTTCCAAAGGAAGTTTATAAGAGTTCTCCCAGAATTACGATGACCTTGGGTATAACTCCAAATCCAAATAAGAACAAAACACAAATTTGGAACTTCAGGATAAAGACTTTATTTCATAAGTTCTTAATCCTAGCTTCCTAACAGTTCATGTAAGTCCACCTTTTCAAGTGTAAGGGTCGCCTAAAGCCACCTATATGTCGACATCATATAAAACTAAATATTGTTCATTTGTCACAGTGCTTATACTTTAGGATGTAAAGTTATACAGTAGCTCTTACAAGTACATGTACATGTATATTACAATGAAAGTTGGCTTAATGAAGAAATTCACCGCATTATGTATACTACATGTATATTACAATGGAAGTTGTCTTACGAAAGAAATTCACCGCATTATGTATACTACATGTATATAACAATGAAAGTTGTCTTACGAAAGAAATTCACCGCATTATGTATACTACATGTATATTACAATGAAAGTTGTCTTACGAAAGAAATTCACCGCTTTACGTATACTACATGTAAATTACAATGAAAGTTGTCT
>JAUMHA010117504.1:0-17679 GCA_032359765.1 Saxidomus gigantea
AAGGGGGTGTTACCATGTTGTAGAATACATCTATCTTGTTATATATCCGTTACATTTATTCCGGAAAAATACTTTCTTTTTGAGGGGAATTCATGGAAAGTTCGAATTACCAACTACCTTCTGATTGTTAGTTGGGGATTCACGCAAATAACCAACTGATTCCACTGGTGGATGTAGGGAGAAAGAGGTGTTACCATGTTGTAGAATACATTGATCTGGTTACAGATCAGTCACAGTTATTTTTGAAAAAAAGCTATCTGCTTTCTGTGAAATACATGCAATATCCGAATAACCAACTTCCTTCTAGTTGGTAGTTGGGGATTCACGCGAATAACCAACTGAGTCCCCTGGGGGATGTAGGGAGAAGGGGGTGTTACCATGTTGTAGAATACATCTATCTTGTTATATATCCGTTACATTTATTCCGGGTTAAATACTTTCTGTTTTGAGAGGAATACATGAAAAGTTCGAATTACCAACAACCTTCTAGTAGGTTGTTGGTTATTCGAATATCCAACTACCAACTACCAACTGCCTACCAAATTGACGCTCATAATAAAATACCATGTTGCCTAATCGAGTCGTTATAGACGAACGAAAAGCATCGTCGAAATATATTTACACATCGGTCATATGAAAATAATTTCTGGTAGAGTAACTGCAGGACACGCATGCTGCAGTATTTGGAACATTCCAGCGACATTTGAATTAAAGTGCGTGCGTCCGTGCGTGCGTTTTATTCAGATTTGACATGTAAGTTTATAACCATATGATACAGGTCAAGTTCGATTTTGGTTACAATCTACAATTTATTATAGGAATAATATGGCCCCTTTTCAACTTAAATTTCAGCAAAATGGTGGTTTTTTATCAATAACTTTTGAAAGGTAACATGAATTTGATTAAGATTTTACATGTAGTTTTGTAACCATATGATACAGGTTAAGTTCAGTTTTGGTTACATTCTATAAATTCTTACATTATTATGACCCGTTTTCGACTTAAGACGGTGTGTTTTGTACAAGAAAATGGTATCACCTTAAAGGTCAAGGCCACAGTGCATGACTGCATTTCAATTAAACTTTTTTCTGTTAAATTGACGTAAAAGCTTTAGCGTCCTATGGACACATTTCTAATTTTATTCATTCTTTGGTATTTTTTATTGAATATACCTTTTTTGGATTCGTTATGATGATAAACAAACCTAAAAACTGTCATAGTAGAAAAAACAACGTGCACGTGCATCGCAAGTGCATATTTACGCAACTGTATATGCGTGCGTTGGTTTTAAAAGCTACTAATAAACTTCGAGTATAATGTGTGACCTGATTTCCTTGATTAAAAGTACTCTAGTGAAATTTTGAACCTAATGTTATCGCAATGGAAAGTGATGCCTTTATCAATTTTCCCTCGACATACCATATCTGATACTTCAGATAGAAAGATTTTGTCAGTCAAATAAATCGTGATAACTTTATCTGTACCAAACGTTAGTCTATCTTACTATTGATAAAGCTCTTAAGTGAACTTAATTGTAAGAATATGTTTGAATTTCTGAAACCTTAAATATCAACTTTGTAATTGTCTTCGATGGGGTTATTTCCTAGGGTTCCGCGCACGGAATGAAAGCTGGGGTACTCAACCCATGTCGACATGCGGAAATATTGAAGGAGGACGTTCCATGACGTGAGGCTACGTAATAATTTGAATACAAGTAAATTAAATTTACGAGAGATCCAAAAACCACACATAACTGCCTGAGAGTGACATTAGACAAAAGTAAACGGTCATAAACTAGCTCCTGCTTTAACACTTTTGTATCAAATTATCTTAAAAGTGAGCATGTTTAATTTAATTTCGGTAAGATAGTCCGCATTTTCACGGGAACAGTTAATGCCTTTAGTCACTGTTGATTGCTTTATATGGAATACGACTCTTTAGACCTAACTGAAATAAGTTTTATAAGCGCGATGTGCCTGGCAAGTACTAAAAAACTATCAAGTCAATACTATTATGTTTGTACTCACGAAAGTATTGAGTACTACATATAATGGATTTGTAACAAGACGTGTAGGTGTAGAGCTATGAACTTCTCATACGGAGTTTACGGATTCGAATCCAATCTGCGGAAATTGACCGGAACTTCCGCCTTCCCATTCGGCTCAAGTATTGGTCAGAACAAAAGTAGTCATTGAGACTATAGGAAATGTAAGTTGCAAGGATATGAGTCTACACTAGATGTAAAATGAATAAGTTTTAACATAGCAAATACGTTGTTCAATATTTATATACGCAATCTCTATTTCCATAGTTCTAACATTTCTTCTTTTGAGGAAGCTTTCTCTTAATTGCTTAGTTTTGCATAGAATAATGTATCTAAAGAAATATCAAGCCGCATGATAAGCGTTTTTTATTCGTAGGACAAATGTGTAAACAGCATTTTAACGTTTATGTTCGATGGGGTATTGGTAAGATTTTGCAAACTCAATGTGTATCGGTTGCAATGTCATACTTTTTACATTGAGCTTTACATCAATGTGTAGATCTCATTAAAAGCAGATAAAACTATTATCTCCCCGTTCCCCATCGGGGATATGGTAATGATATCCGTCCGTCCATCACACATTCTTCTCTGTGCTATTTCTCAGGAACCACTGACTTGAATTCAATGAAACTTCCTAGACTGCTTCACTATGAAGAGGAAGTGGGCATATTATCAATACGTTCCAGTTCAATGATTTTTCGCGGAGTAATTGCCATTCGATAATTTTTGGAACGTGATTACCTTCCATAGTCTTCGAACCATAATTGGAGTGCCTTACAACAACCATTGGAACTTTTTTATACACTAATCAATATAGTGCGATAAAATTTCAGTAAAATCTTCCTTACACTTTTTTCATGTACAATCAGTTTGGTGTAAACTACAGTTCTTGATTTGACCATGTGGCCTAGTTTTTTACCCCACTTGACTAAGATTTTAACTTGTCCTAGAATTATTTTAGATAAACATTCTGACTAATGTTCATAATGATTGGATAGTAAATGTGGCCTCTAGAGTATACACATAATTTTTCTATGATCTGGCATGGTAACCTAGTTTTAACCCAAGATAACCCATAATCAAACTCGACCTTAATTTCATTATGAAAATCATTATGGCCAAGTTTCATGAAGATCAAATGAAAAGTGCAACCTATAATCTATTTCGTACACAATGTTTTTCTATGATTTGACGTGGTGACCTACTTTTATAACCAAGATAACCCATATTCGACCTCGACAATAAGTCATTCTGGCCAAATTTCATGAAGATCCAGTCAAAATGCAGCCTCTACTGCATACACAAGGTTAAGTTTGGATAGAAAGACTACGGGCATCGAGCGATCACATTAGCTCACCTTGAGCACTTTGGTGAAATATAATTTGTTTATGTTTTAAATTTCAACAAAATATAGAGCATTCTCTCTTAGTAACGAAACAAACTTCTGTTTAAACTAGAGGGAGAAATTTCATTGATTATCAAGATGGCCATGATGTCCCTATATCGCGACTACCAGTTCGATTGCGTAAGGAAGTCACTTGTTGCTAAAGAGAGTTATTATTTGCTAAGGGAGTCACTGGTTGCTAAATAAGTCAATGTTCACTAAATGTCAACAGCTACCAGCGGCAGTCAGTGGATGCTAAGGGAATCATTGGGTACTACGGGAAGTCAATGATTGCCAAAGACAACGGTTGCTGGTTACTAATGATGTAAATGGTTGCTAATGAAGTCACTTGCCGCAAAATGACGCTAAAGGTTGCTTATGAAGTCACTGGTTGCTAAGGAAGTTACTTATTCCAAGGGGAAGTCACTGGTTGCTAAGGAAATCAATGGTTGCATGGTTAGTCGCTGGTTGCTATATAAACTCATTGGAAGCTAGTTTTTTTCTGTAACTATATATACAGACAGGAACACCCCTGGAGGGTGTGGTCAATTTTATCTAATATCTAAATGTTTTCCTATATAAGTCAAGGTAAAACAAGTGACCTTCGGACAGGGTCAATATTGACTTAAGGAGAAATCTTTGAACACACTTGGTAAAGGTTCACTAGACAATACTACATGCGCTAGACCGTATAGTTTTGCAGAAGAAGATTTTATAAGGTTTTCCTATATCTAGTGACCCCTGGCAGTATCAATTTTGACCTAGGGGTCATAATTTGAGCAAACTAATAATTTGAGGTCCACTAGACAATGCTAAACAACAAATATCTAAGCTCTAGACCTTGTGGTTTACCGGAAGATTTTATATGTTTTCCTATTTATGTCTATATAAAACAAATGACCTCCTGGGCGGGGCCAATATGGTCCCAAGGGACAAGACTTTAACAAACTTGGAAGAGGTCCGCTAGACAATTCTGTATACTATATATCTAAGCTCAAAGCCTAGTGGTTTTGGAGAAGATTCTTTTCCTATATAAGCCTATGAAAAATAAAGTGACCGCCCTGGCGGGGTCAATTTTGATCCGAGAGTCATGATTAGCTACATGCCAAATATCTAAGCTCTAGGCTTTGTAGTTTCAGAGAAGATTTTTGAAGTTTGTCCTATATAAGCCTATGTAAAATCAACTGACCTCCCGGGCGATGTCAATTTTTACCCGGGGAACATAAGTTTAACACTCTTAGAAGAGGTTTACAAGGTATGCGACAAGCTAAATAGTACAGCTCTAAGGCTTTTGGTTACAGAGCAGAAGATTGTTTAAGTTTTTCCTATCTGATGGAATGGAATTCTTTGAAAAATTCATGCAAGTAACATCCCTGCCAAGTTTCATCAATACTGGCCCAGTGGTTTCAGAGGACGACAACGCACGATAACGAACGACGGACACAGGGTGATCATAAAGCTCTATTTGAACAATTCATGCTCAGGTGAGCTAAAGACAAAAAGATAAACTCACTTCTAAATAATTTTTATTCCGCTCATGTATTATAGAAATTTCTTTTCAAATACATCTTTAGCCTGCATCACTGTTATTTTGCATATAACCTTGGAAGTAAACCCATTTAATGACAAAGGGGCCCGTCGTTACTTACTTTGTGCAAATGTACAGTAAGTTTAGCCCTTGAATAACTTTAAAAATACCTCTAAGATATCAACGGGCTTGCCTTCCCTATTTCTACAGACACGTGCAAAATGTAGGCTTTGACAAACTAGATAATAGTGATATACAAATATACTGAATATATTTAAGGGCGCGCCTTTACTAAGATGTAAAGTTTATCCCTTGTTTTATTAGATATAACAGCACATAAGTAAAAAAACATTAAAGGGCTCGCCTTTGCTATGAGATTTTCTGATAAGCTACTCGGGTTACCTGAGTAAACAAAGTTCTGAAACGTACATGACAAGTAAGATCAGTGAATATGCGCATACTCTACCTAAAACATTCGAGATACTGTACATGCGTGTAAGCCTGAACACTCAAGTAACCCTGGTGCCTAATCCGAAACGCACTACTATGTTAAGTTTATCCCTAAACATTAGATCACTCAATAAGTTATTTATAGGGTTAGGGTTCGAAACATTTCTGTGTTCAAGACATACAGTGTTACCTCCACTAGCGGTCACCTCCCACCAACAGCCGCCTCCGTACAAAAGCCAATTTGAATTCCCCCAACAGTCACCTCTTGATGACAGCCTTTTTCCAGTCATCCGGCTGTTTGCTGTTGTAGGGAGGTTGCACTGTTTGCCTTAAAATAATATAGTAGTAATATAAAAGATGTTAAAGGGCGCGCATTTACGAAAAGGTAAAGTTTATCCCTTGTGTGGTGTTTTAATAATTGAAGCAACATGTATATACTTTATATGTATAATGCATACATAATATATCATACTAATATAATATTACAATATTAAAGGGCGCGCCTTTACATGTTTGTAAAGTTTATCCCTTGTGTGGTGTTGCAAATAATTGAAGCAACATGTATACACTATATATGTATACTGCATACATAATTTATCATACTAATATAAAAAATACAATATTAATGGGCGCGCCTTTACATGTTTGTAAAGTTTATCCCTTAAAGCAAACGAACATTTGTAATTGATAAAAGGTAAGTTACAGAGTATATCAAGCATGCTTGCATTTACAAGTATAAATGTAGTATCTCGTATTTGTTAGCATCTATCAAATGCTATCAAATGTCTCCTACATCTTTATTTCTTGTCTTAAACTTGTGTACATGCAAACAACTACAACGAAAATGTAATATTTACAAAACAGGGTATTTGTGACAACATAAACATACAGTCATTCCAGTTTATATCTTTACAAGTAAATGTAATTACTTAAACGAAATTGTCTTGTTTTCAATGCTGATAGTGCTTTTACATTTGATACTAAATGTAAAGGCATTAAACATATGTTTATGAATATATGACTTATCTATACATATAAAAATATTCGATCAAAACAATTAAATAATGTCTAAAATGCTATACTTAACACTGCTGAAAAAGTATAAAAATAGAAAAACTAACGCATTCAAATATAATGAGGAATGTTTTTGTTAAATAATATGTTTTTAATTTGTTTCTAATATTCTATAATGGCTACTTACCAAACAACAATTTAAAATTAACGCATATAAATGACAAGAATAATGCAAATCAAAGTTTAGTTAACCGAAAGTGTTGACACACAGATAAAGGCACACGATTATTGAATGATACACACATTTGAAACAACAATACCCCAATAATACAAGTACTGATTGAAAAATTATCCGAACACATATGCCAGCGCTAAGCAAAACTAGGCTTGGTAATTATCACTTCTTTAAGGACTCATAGAATTTTGGCCACTAGTTAAAATAAACGATGATACAGTTTAAAAAGTGATGAATGTACAAAATGTCTGCCTTAATGCATACATAAATTTGTTTAAAATCTTCCAAGAACTGTTAAAAAGGAACAAGTGATCATGATTTAGTCCTGACACAAATACGGACTGTTTCCACTTTACGAAATTTGTTAAAATGAAAGAAATATGAAAATCAATACTACATTATTGACTTTGACTAACAGACTTGCTAAGGGTATTCAAATTTCCTTTTCTAAATATCGAACAAAACATCAAAATAAAGTGCAACCATAATCAAACACATTAAGCATGACTTAATAAAGTATGATAACAAAGCTTTAGGATAAATATGTTCAAAAACACAGTGAATATATAGCACACATTTACATAAATTCAATTAGCAAATACACCAATGTTATTGAATTAGAAAATACACCAATATCAAAATCATGCAAGAGGAAGAAATATAAATAATAATGATTTTCAATCGCATTTTGTTCTGTTCCATGAAGTCCTTTATATAGTACACACATATCGCCAAACAAACAAACTTACATAAATGAAACTCATTAATGTAGCAAACCCACAAATATTTAAGTTATAAAAAGAGACAAATAATTTTAAACCAACAGATTTACTATGTACACATACACATATTTTCTTTAAAACAGAAAATGGGAAATACGTAAACATATGCATTTTTTGTTTTACAAAGGATACGTGAAAATCAAAATGATTGTTCAATTGTTTTTATAAAATCCCTACAAACTCAAAATCCAGTAATAACAAGACATAAAATGATAATAATAGATACCATATAAAGAACACACTTAAGTCATACAATAGGACAAAGTACATCAATAAATGTTAGTAGATCAACTACCAGCTGCTAACAGAACGTGAATATTGTTTTTGCAAAGATGTTTCTTACAATATTAAAAAATATCTCTACAAAATTAAATGCAGAACATAAACATATATACAAATGTACACATTAGTCTGTGCGGGTGTACTACATTTTTTGCACACCTATGAAAGACGGCCGAATACATTGAAATATGAGACATTGCTAGAAAAATGCGTATTTATAATGTACAGATTAGTACAGAACTAGTATACTTAAGCCATATACATAGTTTTGTAGAACAACATATAATACATGTATATGCATAGCTTTCAGGTACACAGTACAGAATTTAACGCAACATAGGTAGGTGCTATAATTGACACACGAATGCAACTAACTGTAGCTTCACTAAATCTTTCTGATCGTTCATATACAATAACAGTTCGCCTTCTGTTGATTATTTGCTTGTATTTTTATCGTTGTATCCTAAAATTTCAATTCCACGGCTGACAAATCTTAAACCTGAATCTCTTTTGAATATACAGCAACAAATAATAACATTTAAAACAAATATATGTCATATGCTTTCATTATAGCGTCTTCTGTATTCAATTTAATGACGAAAACACTATGCTTTAAAATATGAACATAAAACGTTTGCATTTGCAATACAAAATGGTTTCAGATTACAGGTTAAAAATACATTAATAAACCACATTTAATATAGAAATACTAAAAAAACTTTGACAGTACCATAAAAACAATCAGATGATTCTATCATTCAAATTTAAGAAGTTTGGTCCATTTCTAATATTGCTTACACAGATATTTATCCAGAGCACGTACACCGGTAATCTGATGTTGTAGCTGTTACTGTCATAAGCAGAAAGTTAGTATCTGTCATAAGTACACTAATTAGAATAAAAGTTGCAATTCCAACATTCTATCAACTTGTAGTATTGACATGATTTTAGGCAATATATTCGGAGGCCATGTCCAGTATACGTTTCGTTACGTGCAAGACCTGTTCAGCCTTCGTACTGTCAAACATTTCCGAAGGTGTTTGCTGATGGCCAACTACTGCGTCCGGATATCTCATGGAAAAGTAGTCTCCAGTGACACTCTCAAGATTAACGGCCTAATGAAAGAAAACTTTCGTGTTACTTTCTTTCGAGTTAAACAAAGCTACAGCAATACAGGAAATTACAATGAGTGTCAAAAAAAATCATAAGAGACAAAGACTGAATTACCGTGTTCAACTTTTTCTAATTTGTTTTTTAACCATAAGAATTCTGCCTATGAAAATGAATACAAATATCTTGTTCAATTTTAAGTTTAAACAGAGAATGGCACTAGTAATTTAACGAAATTCCGGCATTAAACGGCGAAAACTCAAGAATATACGAGGGGACCGGGATGAATAAAATAGTTTTGTCAAGACATAATTTCAGTAACTGGTAAACATTTAAAAATGGAACAACAATTTTGTTATATTATCAGTTTTTCACCGTTTTGAGGAAAACTGCAAAACAACAGCAAATGATTTTCTCATACATTTTCATTGCTAGTATATTCTTTTTGTACCTTTACACAAGGCGTTGCAACAGTTATTAAACACATCATTTGATATAAAAATCTACTACAAACCTCTTCCATAAAAGATCCATCGTCTAGCCCGACTGCAATTGCTCTTAGGGAATGCTCTTTGCTTGTTGCCCTGTTGGCATTTTTTGAAAACCATGCTGCCTTGAGCGCTTTTTCAGAGGCCTGTAATCATATTGTGCAATCATTATCACATCTTTTAAAGACTGTGGCTTTTTAGGACAAAAGAATATCTATAATCCAGAAATAGATAATTGATAACAACCCTTTTGTATGTAATTTAAACCATTTATCATTTGTTTTATATTTTCATTTTTAATAACGATGTGTTTTTTATGGAAAGACCGAAAACCAAAAACACAGTCTGCACAAAACATAGCTGCAAAATCGCGTATACCAGTATGCTAGTTACTTTCAACAATTTACGATGTACATGTGTGTGTACACAGAAGAAAGTTTTATCATACCCATGTAAACGAGAAAGGCATTCACTCTATTTGTTTTTAACTTAAAGTTACACGTACCTGGTGACACTTATAACACACCCAATTAAAGCTTTTGTCTTGTTTACCAGTTGATAGGTTCGATTCTGCAGCTTTGAAATCCTGTACAGCTTGTCTGATCCATCTTTTAGCTTCGCCAATGTGGCGTACGACTGCCGTCGCTGCTTTATAATGTATAAACTTTCCGGTGTTTGTCGATCTGTTATACTCATCTATGTTATCGTAACATCCTCTTGCCAACACATCACCTCTGCTGTCAACTGCGCAGCTCGTTTCCCTGAACGATGAGCGAGACATATCAGGTTGCATTCTCCCTGTCTCGTTTGTAATTATGTCGTCAATAACTTCATTGTTTTCAAGTTTAATGACAACCTCCTTAACGTAATTAAACAGCCGTTCAGCATACTCCCGGTGCTCCCTGTTTCTGTCAGGATGCCATCGAGTTAACAATCGACGAATAACCCCCCTCCGCTCAGTTCCATTCTTTCTCCAGGCCTCTTTTAACATATTTCTTACTCGCCGGAAGTTTTCGTCAATAGGAATGGAGCCTATTGGTTCTATGTCATACGCAACAAGTGCATTCTCTTCCGCTGTCTGTCTTGCTTTAAATCTGTACAGACGATAAATTGGTATATCTATGATAATTTGCCTATCATTCCTTAAACCAACATCGACTGTGTATGTAACATCAAGAACTGTTTCTCCTTGTCTTCTTTTGTTTTCACTTATTATATTAGCATATATATATACTAGTTCGGTAGCATCATCATCTTCTATTTCAAGTGCTACATACATGAACTCGTGTCTTTTAAATGGTGAAATACTTTGTTCCAAGAAAGGGTGAAACTTTTCTTCTACATATGTTCCAGGTCTAGGGAAAACTGATAGTGCGAACGCAGTCGGAAGGGCATATGCATCTATTTTCAATTGGTCTAACTTAGTTTCTATCTGTGTTGGTTGTTTTAACAACCGAAGAATAGCAAATAAATGTCTAGTGCAATGCTTTTCAAGTATGCTATCGGTACACATATCTATTAATTTTACAAGTCCATCTGATTCGTCAATCAAATTATTCAGAAGATCTTCTGCAGCATCCATCTGAAAGTAAAGTTCATACTCTTCGAGTTCACCCCTTTCATCATAATTCTCATCATTAGTTATTTGCAGTTCTGATTTTATGAAACAAGTTGCATCTCTGTCAGTTCCATCAACTTTCCTACCTCTGCATGTGAGAAATGTTTTAAGCCCAGAAACTTTCGTAATCCGCACATTAGTTAAACACTTCATATATTTTCTTTCAACACTTTTTTCGAAATGTTTTCTTTTAAGTCTCATCTGGTGTTTTGTAAGACGAAGCACTCCTTCAACAAAGTGGGGAGATCTTAAGCAGTTTTCTAAATGACGCGCTTCCACACTCTCTTGTCGATTTACTTCATCCGTTGAAATTTGTTCAGAAACAACAGTCGTCAAAATATCAGGTCTTATGTTGAGCGGAAACTTTAAAAAAGGTAATACTGGGTCAATTACACATTCTATTTCCATTTCTTTGAACCCCAAAAAGAAATCAATTGCAATTTTTTCCTTGAGTCGTTGTTCTATATCGGCGTTGTTCGAAACGGTTAGTTCTTTTGAGCAGCGAAGCACTTGATTCCGGTCAGGAATATACAGTTTATTCACATCGGCAACGGGTACACTTTCTTTCGCAAGAAGTCGAACCATGTTTTCAAGTGCCATTTTCACATATCTCAGCGAATTTGCAGGAACTGGTTTGTCCCCAAATTGTAGTTTGATTGTTTCTAAGACCATTGAATAGTTAGAACAAACAGCGACAGTTTGCGATCCAAGCTTCGTGAATAATTCCTCGTATGGTCCAAAACAGGTTGGTAGTTTATACAAGAATGGCGTAATTTCTTCTTCACTGGTTAGGTTAATTACTATTTGTTTAACAGATACCATGGCTTCATCGTCCGGGTGGAACATTAATGGAGTAACTTGAAAGTTTTGTTTCATTGACGGGATGAATTTCTTAAGTAATATTCTGTATAGCTTTTCCATAATATATTTCACAAAAACGGGACGAACTTTTCTGTTTTCAAGTTGAACTTTAAATATGTCAGCTACATTCTGACAGTGCTGAACAATTTTGTCAACCGGCGGGCACTTGAAAATGCCTAGAGACTGTAACATCTGATCTGAATTCGGAAGATAAGAAAGCAAGTTCATACTAGACCAGCAATAATCTGCTTTAGTATGAGAAGCAGTTCCAGAGAGACAAATGAGTATGTTCCCATTTTCCGGTTGAGTTGCTACACTTTTTCTTTCACGATCAACTTGATGCGGTACAACAAATCTTATAGTTCTAATACGTTGTAAAATTTGCTCTGGCCATTTGCCATAATATAAACAGTCAACTAAAGCTGAAGACTGCTCTTTAGTCTTATCAGAAATTGGGCTATTTAGTTTCTGCTGAAGCTCGAGAGCAAACTCTATCAGCATTTCACCAGTAGGCTTCGTTATCAATCCAAGTATTCTCATTAAATTTGCCCATGAATAGTCTTTATATTCTTCCGGTAGGAAACTATCATCTTCAAGCATACAAGCGAAAACGGGGTTGTGATGGTCATATAGCTCACTAACTTTTTTATCTTTTCCTGCAACATTGACAAAGGGCAAACGCTTTAATTGTTCAACAAGGCGACGCTGATTTACATCCATGGACTCAATACTGTATGCAACTAACAATATGTCCTTCATATACCTTACATGAATACACCAATCCTTCCTAGGAAGATGATTTATGCTTGGTACGAGTTTGTCTATATATATCTCCAGATCTGTCATTCGAGAAAGATCTAGAAACTCATACAGTTTGTCAAGTTTATCTGTGTCTTTTAGAAGTAGATTTCCAGTCTTCTGAGCCCACATATCTATTCCGTCTGTTGGTATTTGGCATGGCAACACAATGACATTCGCGAATTGATCAATGCTTGTACTGGTTCCCTGATAAGAAACATACAAAGGTAGGCTCTTCAGTTTTTGTTTTAAACTGTTTTCATTCATCTTTTCCTTCATTTGATCTATTTTGTCATCAAAATAACTAAGCAACGAAAGTCCTTCATTGCAAGTTAAATCACTACCTTGAAATCTGTCTTTATAGTAAAATAGACATTCCAAAAGTTCTGTAGGGTGTTCAGTTGATGGTAACAATTTTTGTAACGGGTATATAATGGGCTGCCCTTCTTTGGAGGAGAACACTGATGTGTCAAGAACAGGTATATTGAATTTAAGTACAAGTTTACTTACAGTGTAGTTTCCAGAACTGAAGTGAAACAGAAGCCACGTCTTGCTAATTGGAATAAGTTCATATGTGTTTTCAGTCCCGTTTCTGCAGCATGATGGCAATAGCGACCAGACGTTTAATTTTTGAAGGTTCGCCTGGAAAGTTTCGTGGTTTAGACTTGATCGAAAAGGGAATGATGACGACTTTTCTACTGATTCGTTGTAGATAAAATTGAATATGCGAAGAAGAATTTCAGGCTTCACTGTTTCATTAAGCTGTTTGTTCCACTTTAGATGATCGCCAGTTGCAAAACTAGAAGGGCAAAATGTTTCATGGATTATTGACACAAAATCATCGACTGAAAAGCGTCTGATAACACATGCATCGTAAAACTCTTTTTGATCAGTCATAGTGACTAAATCTGAATGTATGAACTGATGTGCTGAACCAGTTAATACGTCACACATTCTTGAATTGTAAACTGGAGCCTCTGTGCTAAAGATATGCAGCAACCCGTCGTGTGTTAAACACAAGGGAAGACCTTCAACTTTGTCTACAAACGTTTCATCCGACATCACGTACTCTAGAATGTTTTCCAAAACTTTCATTTCGTATATCGCTGACTCTCTTAATGAAATATTTATCCCCCCGAGTTGACAACTTCCGTCTGCAGGATCATCAAAGGTTTTTAAAAATTGTATCACCAATTCTGGTGAGCAAGTTGGAACATAAGTAACGTCTGAAAATTTAACTGAATCACTAACAGTCAAAGGTGTTTCAATGATTTTCATTCCCATTTTCTTTAATATTTTTTCCACAGATTGTCTGTCCGTCCTTCCAAGGGTGCTGGATTGTGAAATAACGTTAAACATGCCACCAAAGTCGTTTTCCGACTTGGAAAGGGCGACCCATTCAAGCTGAGGTTCAACAGCTTCATTTGCCTCTGTTAAACATGCTTCATTTGCCTCTGTTAAACAGTCTGTTTGTCCGGAAGTTGTTATTTGAAAGGTCGGAAATAGCTCTATATATTCTCCGATTAGAATTCGATAAAAACTGCTGACAAGTGTCTTCCAAAATTTGTCATTTGCCCTGTCCCACAGTGGAAACTGCTCATGGTAAATTTCAAATACTGCTGAACGCACAATTTCTTCTGACATTTCAGGCAAATATTTTTCTACAAATTGCTTTTTCATGCACTGTATAGCCGATATCCATGCTCTAGTTATTAGCTCTTCTATTAAAAACTTATTCCAGCATTCTCGTATGCCTTCGTCCCACAATTTAGTCCTTGATTTATCAAGTGCAAAATGACCATTCACATGAAGCGGCAATCCAGTCTTCAGTGGCAGTGGGAGAAAACAAAACGCCGTCCTTTCTTCTTTATCTTTATGATAACCAATGTGTCTCTTTGCTTTCAGTTCAGCGCCATCTTTCCAATTTTCCTTTGGCAAAGGTAAGGCAACAGATGCTACTGGCATTAGGCCAATCATTTTGTCTTTCAATGCACTGACTAAATCACCATGCTTGTCACCTATGTGCTCAAATCCAAACCTATTAATGATCAACCATTGTTCATTTCTGCTTTTGCTGTCTTCAATATTAACTGTATATGAACATTCTATAGGCTGCATACAAAGGTTACGATGTTTGGTTTGAACATTTGCTCTGGCAATTTCTTTCACTTCGGAATAATAGGCACTACGGATAAGTGTATCCTCGGGCGACATTTTTGTTTCTACAACAAATTCCTCTATTAATCCCTGTTTTGTATTTCTTAAAACTTTAATGCATTTTATGCTCTTCAAGAAGAGCAGACACTCGAACATATCAAGCTTAAATTCCTCAATGAGGTTATCCATTCGCTCAGCTGAGACGATATTGCTGCTTACATCTGATTTTCTTTGACGTAACGGCAGTCTAAACATAGTTCCCTTTCCGGCACTGTGTATACTCGAAATGAAAGGATAGCCGAGCAACATATCAGGAAATGATTCCTCCACTAACGCAGTGTCACATTTAATGCCCGGATTTTCTTTTGTTACATGGTCTTCTAAATAAGTCATTAATGGATCAAAAATACAAATTTGACCGTCTTTTCCAAGACCTGGACCCTTAGTAAGAAAAGATGGAATATCTGTCAAATGATATACAGCATTAAAGCCAATACCATACTGACCTGTCTTTGAAGGATCCTCCCGTTTACTTCCAATACCAAGATTTCTGATACCTTCGAAATCTTTTTCTGTAAAACTGCTATTATTGAAAATACATAAGGCTGGACCCTGCATTTCCTTGTTTCCAAATACCTTCTCTGATGGATGTTGTATATAATTCTTTATAAAATGTATTTCTGTTGCGCCTGCATCATCCGCATTTTGTATAAGTTCTTTCATTATGCTTGAGTCGCATGGATAGTCCTCAAGTATTCCATTCAGTCTTGTAACTAAACTTTCGTTTTGTCCAAACGGCATAAAAAAAGCAGTTGATAAGCATTCAACTATCTTCCTTTGCTTCGACTTCACACCCAAAGCTCTCCCTGTATCAGGTGAAACTTTGCCATGTAAAATATGCAGTGTTGCAGACGATTTATAATCGGGGTCATCTATTATGAGCTCGGTTGTAGGCCTAAGATATCCGTCTAAATCTGGAGCAACTATATCTGCTTCATTGTTTTTGAGGCTTTCAAATGTTACTTTTTCTTTACACATACTTTCCCAAAGTGTCCTTAGCAAACAAGTCATGGTATCTATATCTGTACACTTGCTCTGGAACCATTTGTTATACATTCGCTGTAATATGGATATTAAATAAGTAACAGAAAAATGATTTGTCACTCCTAATGCTCTGAACATCTTTTTTCTGTTGCTATCTACCTCCCTCAGGCGATACAGTTCCTGCGGACATTCTTCTTTTATATTGAAAGCCACTTTACAAGGTTTTACAAGTTCTTTTCCGATAAGAATTGTTGGTCTTTCCCTCATGTTTACAAACCATTGCATACTGGATATTTCCTCCTCTGATTTGTCAGTGATAAGGCGTACAATGTAGTCATACACAGATCTAGATATTTTCTCCAAATTGCTTATTTGTTGATCTGGATTCACATACTGATCAGACATCAACATCAGCTGCTGCGAAAGTAAATCTATGGTCAATTCGCATTTTATGCCTAGCGTACTAAACACACCTTCTTTCATTGAACATTTCATTTTTAGATATGATTCATCTACGAAACTACATACACTACCACTACAGTTGTACAATGATTCTCGGTACAAATTAACAGGCTTTCCGAACAGAATAGTATCTTTATAATCCTTGTGTAGCTCACATTTTGAAGTACACATAATTTCTAGTGATGTATCTGCGTTCCAGGTAAAGGTCCAAAGCTTTGGACGGGGCATTATGGGCAGAAGCATGTTACTTTTGATTTTGAATGTTGTATCTTCGTCATTGTCTAATTGTTGTAAAACATCTGACTTTCCACAGTACCTAAGGATTTTACAACATCTGTCTCTTGCACAATATCCACATACTTTGATCGTTTCTTCAACACACTTACATCTCTGTATCAACATATCTTCTGGTATAAATTGATCATTCATTCCAAGGGTAACGAGCTGTCCCAACACTGTTTCTTCACAAAATCCATCTGCTTTTTGTGGGAATTTACCATCTGCAACACTAAACATATCTGCTATTTCTGATTTAGGGTTTATCAATTCCTTTGGTCGTCGGAGGATATAATCTGGCTCCGAAGGAATACATTTTGTCTCTTGCAATTTTGTAAATACCCTTTTACTTTTAAGCTTCAACGCATATAAGACGAGCCTGTTTCGTTTGTCACCTCGTGTGTACCAAAATGCAGAATCTATTGTATTCAAGAAATGTATGATAAATTCCTCTTCCGAAATCATAGCTTCTTTAAATATTGACCTGCTGTCAATTTCTTTCTCTGTCAATTCTTTCAAAACTTCACTTGACATTTCTATGATCCCTTTGCCTGATCTCGCTGGGACAGAACACAACATCTCAAAAGCCGTGTCTCCAATTGATTTACTGGAACGAACAGATGGATCCAAAAAGATTATTTGATCAACAGAAAGCCATTCCTCGACTCCTTTGAACAATTTCGGTTTTTCAAACAATAAAGTTTTGTAAAAACTGTGCTTGAAGGAAAGTATACCGTTTGTTTCTGTTAACGGCCAGAGAAAGCTGTAGCTGTAATTATCCGAACACACCTGGGAAAAGTATATCAGGAGGTTTACATACCCTCGAACCAACGAATCTTCCATCAAAGCCTGGTTCCACATACAGGTATTGCTTTTTCGTTTATCATCTTCAGTAAAATAAACGAGACCTCTCCTATCAGATGTAACACTGAAACAGCCGTTTATATGAAACATTAAGTCTGTTTTGATCGGAAGTGGTAGAAAACAAAACAAATGTCCTTCTGTATAAAAGCCATGCGGGGAATCCTTTATCGGCAGAGGTGTTACACCGTCAGTCTCTGTCACTTGGATAGCTACAGAGGAAAGTGGTATTGCTCCCTTATCAGATACTTTTCTTGATAATTTGAGGGATTCGTTTGTCCCTAA
>JAUMHA010117615.1:0-17678 GCA_032359765.1 Saxidomus gigantea
AACTAAACTAATTCAGTTTCAGCACAATCCTATACAGTATGATATTATTCAAACAAAACAGCCGTGTCTTGAGAAGAAGTGTTTGTCCTTGTCATATTTATATTCAAGTTTATATACTTGAAACCAGATCAAGGAAGTTCAGAAAAGAACTGCGTAAAATCTTTTCAACGAATCAAAATGTCGAGGCAGATAAAAAGTATACGGCATAAATTCCCCTAAAACTTGTAACAGTCTATTTTGGTATACAGTGCAGCATTGTTGCAATAAATTAAAAAGCGTATAATTTATGCACGTTTGTAAATCTTGGGTGATATTTTGGCAAACACTTGAATATACATAAACTCGATAGTTGCATTGTAATTTAGCCATACGGAAACTTATATATACAATTGAATGCCAAATGAAATGAATAAACCGTGTTTTATATACCGGTTTCTAGACACAGGACGTGCAAGGCAACCATCAACTAGGTGTCTTCCGCTGAATTTTGTCCGCTCTCTTACTCGAAATATTTTTATGAGGTTATCACTAAATTTGGTCAGAATATGTAAGTCTTGCTGATATCTTGATCAAGTTTGATAAATAAATACTAGATCGCTCGGAGTTATTGTCGCCGAGTAACAATTTCTTTTAAGCAGTAATTGGCAGCCCTAGTATGTCATATCGGGAAAATCTGATAAAATATGTACTTTTACTTTGTGTTATATAAGTTATTAATTATATTTTATGGCATTTTGAATAAATTCATGCAAAACATGTGTGTTATGCATTCCCTTATTCCATACGAGTTTGACTCAGTCTGAGACCCCGACCTTGGACAATACATAAGCAAGACTAAATCGGTCGGAGTTGTTGGTGCCGAGTAACAGAACTTTTGCCGTATTAAGTTCTGGGTCTTGAGGTAAAAGACAATAAAGTTTTAAAGATTGTCCTCTGTATCTCATTGTAAAATCAAATCATCCTTTGGCCGGGGTTCATGATCTGAACAATCTTGGCAGAGGACAATAAAACAATACTATTTGCCGAATATCTAAGCTCTAGGTATTTTGGTATTAGGCAAGAAGATTAAAAACAATGCTTGTATAAGCCTACGTAAAACAGTTGGCATCGGACGGGGGGATTTGAACAATCGTGGAAGGGGTTCAAATTCAAAATATATAAGCTCTGTGCTTTGTGGTTTTACGCAATACGATTTTTGAAGTTTTTCCTAAAACAGAGACCTATATTAAATTAAGTAACAACCAGGGCGGGGTCAATTTAGGCCCGGGCGTGATATTTAAAACAGTCTTGGCGAGGTCCACTAAGCAATGCTACGTGCCAAATATGAACCATGTGGTTTCAGCGAAGAAGTTTTTTAAATGTTTCCTATAGAAACTTGTGTAAAATCAATTGACCGCAGGGCGGGTCCATTTAGACCCGGAGGTCATGACTTGAACACTCTTGGTAGAAGTTCAGAAGGCAATGCTAAATACCAACTATCAGAGCTCAAAGCTTGGTGGTTTCAGTCAAGAAGATGATTATTAAGCTTTTTTCCTACCAAAACCTTTGAAAAAAACAAGGCGGAGTCAATGTTCATCTGCGTGTTATGATTTGAACAATTTTGGTAGTAGATTACTACATGCCAAATATAAGTTTTGTGCCTTCCGAATTTTGAGAAGAATATTTGAAATGTTTTTCCTTTCCGTTGTCCTTGCAAACAATTCTTTGAACATCTTTGTTCGGCTATGTTAAGACATGATTGGCCTGGTTTGGGAGACATAACCTTTTTTGATAAGAACAGTTTTTCTGAAGGGGCTTAAGTTGTTTAATGCATTTAGAGAATATTTCTGAGACGTGGACTTTTTGCCTTGTTTGATTTTTTCTTTTCTTACATAAGTCATTAAAAAGTGTTTTATTTCTCTCAATGTATCGCCCTCTAATGCTCCCCCCCCCCGATTACATGATGTTACGTCTACGTTTCGCTACCTTTGGTAAAACTTACCTTTTCTACTTTCGATAAACTGTTTTGCCTTGTTTCCCGCTGCTTTGTCGTGTTCATCTACTTGCTCCTCCTCAATAACTGCATTTGTTGATTCTTTATCAGTTACACTGTGACATCCAACTATTTTCTCTTCTATGCTTTGTTCTTTAACATTCTATCCAGTGTCCTTTCCTTGTTCACACACTTATATAGAGTAGCTGTATCTTTAATTCTAACTTCTGCAACATAGTCTAGGGGTCTGTAGAGGATAGATACCACTTCTATGAAATAAGGCCTTGATATTCGAAGGTTTGAGATAAATCTCATGCATAGGCTGTGCAACCAAAATAGCAGACATCGTACTTGTCACAACTTTGTGACTGACTCTTGAAAATGTTTAACATTCTTGGTTAAACTTGACAACCGACATCCATTGGCTGAAAGATGGGACTTGTGTGAGATTGTAATACAACAAGAATAATGTTATTCTCGTTTTCCAGGTCAATCAGGTCTGCCGAAATATTTAGATGTTAAACTTTATTTTCAAGTTAAGGTTTCTTATGTTGAAACCTTCTTAGGCGGAGCAGGTCCTACCGAAATGAACAAGTTAGATATGTAGACACCTGATGTAGCACGGGAAATGGAAAGTTCCAGTGTTTACATTAATATTAGAATTAATTCGCAGGATTATCCAATGGTCAGACTGGGACATAACGAGTCCAATATTTGGCCTGGTTTGCACAAAAGAACACGTGGGTTTGATTGTGATACTGTCTGCGAACAGTTCATCAAGACATGTTAATAAAGCAATAGCATGTGAGAAATTGACTACTAGTATACAAATGTATTTCAAAATTAAGATCGTCTCTCTTGTCAATTATCTTAGCAGACATTATCCCATTACTTATGTTTAAACGTTAATCTAAAAATTCAGCTTCTCGGTTCGGAACAATAGTTAATAACCCTTATATTGGCATCAAAGTGTTTTTTTCTAGCCAAGGTCTTTTGAATAAGATACAAATTGATTCATATTTCCTTGATTGTACCAACTTCTAAGCAGTACGTTTTAATGAATCATCTTTTTCAATAAGATTTTATGATTAAATGATTTTAGTCGCGTAGTTTTCATTCTTCAACATGTACAAAAGAAACTACAATCGAAGCATTGAAAGTACTGACAGGGTGTTGAGCATTTAAGCATATCCGGTTAGAAGTTACAATGTGTCAAAATATTAGTCACAACAACTGAAAACACTAATACTGGATTGATATACGTTTGGTTCTTCTGATTTACCAGGATAAATATTGTAACTTCTTTCAAATCAAATTTTGCTGAACGAATGAGCAAATTTGCTATATCAATTGAAAACAAATGAAAAAATTAGAACCTGTGAAAATGTTCACACAATTATTAGTTTTAGAAGAAGAATTATATTTTAAGAGTTTTTGCTTTTTCGTTTCTTAAAACTCTCAAATATAAGAACCAGAGTCTAGTATTTACTAATCCAATTACGGTTTTGAAAAATGTTAAGATAATGTGACTACAGGGAAGGAGAGGTATGACTTACAAATCCCTTTAAGATGTTCTTACTGGTACTTTTTATAATTTGTAAATGTTTTGCTAATTACAGTTGCTAGCTAACGCGAGGTATACACACCATACAATGTATATACGAAAACATACCTATTTTATCATTTCCCTGATATTTGGTATGCATTATATCTGTAAGGAACGATGCATGTCTCTTTACAAAACCTTTTTGGCTACTCCTGCAATGCGCATGTACTACCTTTAATCCTTTGATGGAAAACGAGGGACAACGTGTCTGCTTAAACCCAGATTAAAAGTCTGTAAACAAGCAAAGTTTGTAAAAACAAAATAAAAGTGTTCAAAAAATAACTTTAAAACAATAAATGTTAGAAATAGATTTCCCCCATTTACAATGATTTTTAAGTAAAGAATAAAAAAGACAAACACTTTTATAACAGCGTGTAACATACGTTTCTTCTTCAAAGGAAATTAAACCAAGTTAAGAGTTAGCTTATATTACATTGCATACTATAGTTGTATTCCAATGATGCAAGGAGCCTTTTTTGTCTCCTACCACAGAGATATCCAGTTTATTTTGTGCATAAACTTAATTTCTGAAAGGTTACCTGTGTACATATTCTGTATTTCGCATTTTTTTTACACCTTGTGTATCGTGAAAGATAGACACGCGGGGGTGTTTCTGTGCGTTATTTTGTATTTTCGAAGACTAATTCATATTGAGCACGGCTTACATTTTGTATGTTTGATAGTTTGTATAAAACTTGGACATTTTTAAATCGTAGATAGGATTATAAACATAAGGAAACTGTTCAATCAAAATCTTTGTCATGTCGCATTCCAATTGCTTTAGAGGTTTCAGTTTGCGCTTGCCCCAACTCGTAATTTTTAGATGATGTTTACAGGGCCACTTGTAATTTTATAGGATAGGTTTTATCGAACGGTATTTGCATTTTAAATCATCAGTGTTTATTTGCCTAATATGGTAAACAATTTAGCAAGGTTTCTGCCCCGTCTGTTGTAAACGCTGCAAATATTTTTAAGACATGCGATTGGTCAGTTTAAAACGAGTCTACAACTTAACCAAAAGCATATATTACCGAGAGGCGCGACGCACTCTCCTTTATTTGGATGAAGACTAACAAAATGAGAGTATCTTGTTTATTTGTGTTGGCTTTTACCATACTACTTGGCATAGTCAGGTAAGAGACTTTTGTTAAAATAAATCTTAAAAATCCAGCGACATGGTTTATAGTTTTCATTGCAGGAATATTAACTCCATATTTGTACTTTTGACTGAAATTCTAGTTTTGGTTATTACATAATCTGAAAATACAGGAAAGTTCCACTATAAAAAACACTTTAATTATTTTGAAATCATGTAAAAAAACTTTGATTTTTAAGAACCAAGTCGAAAATTTAGAATAAAAAAGGTCCGCTATTAAGACCGATTCGCTATTCAGACCAACATTGTGCTTGATTGTATTGAATCATTGAAGGAACTACTGAAACGATCAAAAGATCTTTTCTTTTTTGAAAGTAGTATTAACAGTCAACAAAATTAAAATACAAAATTAATATACAATTTATAGTGAATTCTGCTTGTATGCGAATAGTTTGTGAAATCTTTATCGCTAAATAAATAAAACATTACCGCTTTTAACACTAAAGCTGATTTTACAAAGCCCCGAAAGCACAGAAACCCCTAAGAACATCACCGCCTTGTCATCTTTTATTATAATCAAAGCAGTACAAAATACAACTTTCATCTCTTTAAGAATCTAGGAAAAGTGGGAAACGGTAATGATTTCTTCTAATGTCATTAATATGTATTTGCAAGACTTGTTCTGCACTCAATATAAAAAATAAGTTTAAACTGTTGATTTTGCTTTTTTTCTTATATGTCGTGAGTAGTGTGCAGAATGACTGGAAATATAATCAGATTGTGAAAATTAAGATGACTTATTCCACTTTGCTCTTAAGTTCAACTCCAGTTGCCCATATTAGCGAGAGGACGGATATTGTTTTAGCGTTGTCCGTCCATGCGGAGCCATAACTAAGATACAAACGGATAGAATTTCATTAAACTTTAAATAAATATACAATAGAATAATGCCGCGTCAAGATTGGCTTAGTGTCTCCTTATTTATTGCCTTTTAATTGTAATTGTGTTACAGTCCCTTGATTCTTTCAGCAAATTTTATTCGCGCAATTTCTCAGCATCCACTGGCCAGAAATAAACGAAATTTCACAGGAGTGATCGATATCAAGCATATTTGTGCATATCATTGGCATGTTGCACTCAGATGGTTTTTCATTGAGTTTCGGCCATTTGATTTTTTTCAGCAAATTTTGTCCGGGCTTATTCCCGGCGACCATTGACTGAAAATCAATGAATTTTCACAGGAGTATTCGACACAAGCATATTTATGACCATCATTTGCATTTCCCGCTCAGATAGGTTTCCATTTAGTTAACTCCCTATTATTTTTTCAACAATGTTTGTCCGATCATCGGCATATTTTGTTCAGATAATTTTTCATTGAGTTTCAGCCCTTTGATTTGTTCATAGGTATATTGTCAGGCTATTTCGCAGCAACCAGTGGAAAGAAAGAGAATATGTTCAGTGGAAACAATCGTTTACGTATTCATACAATTTATCATTATCTACCAAAATTGTTCAAATTAAACTCAATCAAATAAGTAGGTCAGACAACCGTCCTTAAGCTGTATACTATAAGTTTCCATATAAAACACTTTACTAAAGCTGTCTGATACGTTCGATTCTCAGCTTAACATCTAAAAACCGAATGAAAGGAACACATACGGAGAAACGAAGGTGTGTATGAGAGTTGTTTTCCTAATCAAGATATATAAATTATTGATATCGGCCAAGTCAGGGCCGAGGCAAAAGCATCCATTCGCTGGTTCGTTCGTTTACTCATTCAGTCATGCTTTCAGTCAAACAATCAACTAGTCAGTTTTTCAGCCACCCTATCTTATATATTGTAAAGTTAGATAAATACTATTCCGATTTTCGATTCAAAATGTTTTAAAACGCGGGGCCACACCATTAAGAACCGCTTAGTGACACAAGAGTATAATTATGATTTCCGATAAAGAGGTAGAAGCTGTAGAATATATGCATGATACATGCAGTTTAAATTCTCTAAAGAAGTTCAGCATTACAAATCCATTGTAAAATAAAGCATAATTATGATACTATAGCTTCATTTCGAAAACCGAGGGAAACAATTTTAAATTCAAGGTCACCAATGATTGAGTTGGTAAAACACTAATACCCATACAAAACCGCACTTGTGGTCCAAAGGTCATGAATGTAGCTTCGCAAACAAGAAACTAGGTCAAACCGTAATGGTCGAGATCATCCAGGCTGAATATGAAATTTCTTCGCAGAACTGCACACTGTATTCAAATTTAATTGTTATAGTTTCAAATAAACCAGGAAGGTTGAAAGGTCAAGGTGGTCTGAGGTAATCGTTGAAATCTGTTTGAAAAACTTAGATGATCCAACTTTCATCACTGTAGCTTAAGAAACAAGAAAGTACCGGAGGTCTAAAAGTTGGGTGCAATTTGACATTAGGGGCATAATTTGACAATCATGGACAAAAACCATAAGACAATGCTACAAAAAAAATCAACTTAGCTCTGGCCCTTGCAGTAATAGAATATTTTTGTTAAATTCCTATATAACTCAATGTACAATAATGATCACTGGTCGGAGGCCAGTTTTGATTTCAGGGGCATAATATAAAAATTGTTTACAGAGGACCACTAGGCAATGCTCCACAACAAATATCTAATATGTGTGTACATTTGTATTACGGTTTTGAATAAGAAAATTTAAAGACTATTACCATAATACAAGTATACATGTATGTATACCAAATATTCCCTGGAAATGGGCTGATTTTGACACCAGGAGCATAGATTAAATAAATCTTGGTAGACAACCACAACCTGAGGAGACACGTTATTTGTCTCGTGTATTTAGACAAGAAGACTTTTAAACTTTGTACTTATGCATGTCTTTTTAGAACAAATGAACCATTGTTATGACCAATTCTCAGCTTAACAATCTTGGTAGGGGAGCACTACTATGTTTGTAAATACATTTGCAACTTTAAAACAAAAAACATTTTCTAGTGGTCCCCATCGAGATAACTGATAAATCATGAAACAAAGATCTTAGATAATAAACGTGTCGCACGTAAATTATGTCTCATGATTTTGGACAAGAATACTTTTAACAATCTTGGTAGTGGACCACTAGATCATTTTACATACCTAAGCTCAAGGTCTTACTGTTTTGAATAAAAAATATTGTTCTTAAAGTAGCGGTATAGCCTCGGGACATTGGAGTTAAATTACCCATTCAATTAAACAATCATTTGATTATATAGTTTGCATCTTTTATTAGATTATGCCTGAACAATCGATTTCATAAACACTTACCCTTTTATGCATTTTTGCATTAGAAATTGTATGATTTTCAACGAATTTCGTAAACTTTTATACAACGATTGTAAAGCCATTTTTGGGTAGCTATTACAGTCATTTGTGTGCCGGCGTTGCAGATTTGGTTACAAATTTGCATGCAAGGTACTATCATGGATATATCTCATTACCACTTATGAGATTAATTTGACACTTCATTAAACTTTTCAGGGGTATCAGACTGTCAAGTTAGATAACCCTTGTATGAATTTAACTCAAGTTATGGCCTTTGTTTGACTTAAAAAATTTAGTTAAAGCTTTACACGCAAGGTACTATCATGCATATATTTATGTTACCATTTATGGGATTGATTTAAAACTTCAATGTAGTCCTGAAAGGTATCAAACAGTCATGTTAGCTATCTCCTGACTGAATTTATTCAAAGTTATGGACCTTGTTGAACTTAGAAAGTTTGTTTTGCTTGCAAGGTACTATCTTACAAATATTTCATTAACCAGTTAAGGGATTGATTTGAATCTTTTTTAATGTCATCAGGGGTGTCTGACATTCAATTAAGGTAATCTTATTCAAATAGTGGTCCTTGTTTGACTTATTAAATCTGGTTTTAAATTGTGTATGCAAGGTACTATAATTCCCTAATCTCAGTAAATCACTTATTGGATTGATATAAAACTTCAAAACAGTCTTCAGGGGTATCAAACAATCAGGTTAGATAATTCCTGACTGCATTTGTTAAACATCATAACCTTTTGTTGAAGTAAGAAACTTTGGTTAAAGTTTTGCATGCAAGGTACCATCATACACATACTTCAGTAACCACTAATGTGAGTTATTTGAAACTAACCAATAGTGCTCAATAGTGCTAGAACCATAACTCTATCTTGACTATTTTCATAGTTAATGTCCATTATTCCTTTTCCTTGTCCGAACATAACTTGAAAACAACTGTTTGGAATTCAATACAACTTCATACAATGGTCAAGCACAATTACAGGAACCATAACTATATCTTGACTATTTACAGAGTTATTGCCATTTGTTTCTTTTCCTCGTCCGGAGTATAACTTGAAAACAACTGGTTGGAGTTGAATAAAATTTCATAAAATGATCTAGCACAATGAGAGAAAGTGCAGTTTACAAGAATCATAACTATATCTTGACTAATTACAGAGTCATAGCCAAGAACCATAACTCTGTTTTAGTTTTTTTACATTGTAGAACTAGGTTGAAAAATCCAGCCCATTTTAGTTAAATAAAGTGCAATTATGGTCAATTGTTCACACAAAATAGTTTTTAATTTGTTTTGTTCATTGTAGCACCAAAGGATAGCTGTATAAGCACCAAGTGGCTCTGTAGAACTCCATATGTTCCATCCAATATAACACATGTGAACAATACTGTAATATATGGAAACTTGTATCCATATTATTGGAATACTAAATCTATACCTGAATTTTAGTGTAGTGAAGAAAACACTTCTGCCAAGCTCACCCGTATTTCGTTCTTTGGCACATCTGGAATAAAGAACTAAGAAAAATACTTACCAAATTTAGTTTATTCCAGTTAAATCCTATAAATACAGTTTTTATATATCCTATTGAAATAGTATTTCATTATTCTTTAATTTTGTCACAAACCGCCAGTGACATTCCTTTCTCACTATAATTACATTTATGAATGACTGTTCTCCACTTTAGCCATTAAGAGTAAATTTCACGAGATCCACATGATGCCATTCACATTAATATAGACTAAAAAAACCGCTTAGCTTGATACATTAAATATATTCTGATTTATTATCTTTTCTGAAGGGGAAAACACACTTTTATATCAATACAGAAATCTAGCCGTCGCGTATATAGTTTTATTTTGTTTCTTTAATTTTCAGTATAGTATGAATTGTAATACCTATACTCTATAATTATAAATAACTGATCTGTACTTTTCCTTTATTATTGTGACTACTGTTTCAGACTAAAACAACTAAATATGTTATTATAGCCGTTTTCTATTTAATCAATGTGATTTATTTACGCATTTTTATTTAAGAATATTTAACTGATACTGCCCATTTGATGTAGGACTCATGACTTTTTAGTTCATCTAAGCATGAAGTGTGTTTTTGTGATCGTCCTCTATCCGTCGTCCTTCCACCATTTCCTTCAAGCCACATCTCTTTTGAAACAACTGGGCAATTTTAATGAAACTTGGCAAGGATTTTTCTTGCATAAAGCTCTATCAAAGCTGTCCGAAGATTTCCATTACATGCATATCTCTGGTTGACATTACAACAAATAGCAAACAAAGTTTAGAAAGAATATCTGTAATCACAGCTTAGATATTTGACATGTAGCATTGTCTAGTAGACCTCTACATAGATTGTAAAAATTATGACCCGAGGGTTAAAATTGACAATGCCCGGTGGCCCTTTAAAAATCTTCAACGCATAGAGCTTAGAAATTTAGCATGAAGCATTGACTTGAGGAACCCCGGATCAAAATTTACCCTGCCCTAGGCGTCACTTGATTTCACATAGGCTTTAGAAGTAAAACCTGTCTAAAACCACTAAGCAAAGATCTAAGATACTTGGAATGCAACATTGTTTACTGGACCTTATAGATACTGCTCAAATAATGACCCAAATGTCAAAACTGAGTTCTTAAAGGATATACAATAATAGGTTTTAATATTGTAAAAAAGTGTTTGAGTTGGGAACCCTGTTGTTTTGTTGCTGATTCTTTAAGCCTCAACAGCCCTCCCGGAGGAAAACACAAATAACAAAATCCAATATTTAAGTATATTTAAGTATGCATCAACTTTGTTTTATGTTTTATAAGCATTTTTATTACAATTGCAGTTCAAATCATTGCACATACTCGAAGACATGTTACTACAGTGTATCTCACAGATGTGGATTTCTGTAAGTATATAACCCATTCCTTATTTGATTTGATGAACTAATCTATTGTTTGATTAATGAGAGAAATACAATGTAACTCTGGATTGCTTTTCTGATCTTGCCCAAAATTTAACATATGACAAGCTTTGGTAATGAAACAGCAAGTTTTTAAACTAGAGTTCAAACAAAGTCAACTAAAATACTTTCACTTAAGTAATGAGCTCTAATTATCTCTAAACACTTTAGAAATATGTGGTTTAAGCGAGTTTTGTTTAACTACGTTTCGACTTAAACTCGTCTGTTCTCGTTCATTGTTAAACTCGAACTTTTGATTACATCATAATATATAATTATGTTTGTAAATGATTTCTAAACAATTTTCAAAAATTGTGGTCAGCAAGTAAACAATACTTTTTTTTATTCTAAAACCATTATCTTATTCATCCCCCATGTGTCAGTGACGGAATTAAATTGTCAGGAGATTTATCAAATATACTCTAAGCTAAACTATCTATGTTTCAGCGGATGGAGGCGATGCAGAAGTACAAGAGCCAGAACGTGCTACTATCAAGCTTGTTGTAAAGGATGGAAAGGAAGCAGTTGCTCGGAACGTATGTCTTTGAATAACAAATTTTGATTTCTTGCAATGCTTAATGATTGGGAAAAGAAGCAGCAGCGGTAGTAACAGAAGAAGTGATAGTAGTTGAAATAGAAAAAATATTAGTACTAGAAGTATTAAAATATTCTGCTATTGAAGAAGTAGTTTTAGGATCTGTATAGTAGTAGAAATGGGTCAACAATAACGAAAATTAAAACAAATACTATCGCTGCTGCTACTGTTACTGCTGATAATGATATTAGATAGTCAGAGATCTCATACAATGATAAAGGTGACACTACAATATAATATTAATTACCATCAACACCAGAATCATCAGCAACAGCAAGGGGGAGCGGTAATAAAGCGGTTAAGGTGTCTGCCGCTCATCCCGGAGGTTGTGGGTTCGAGCCCCACTAGGGTCACGACCGTACCTCATATGACACCAGTACTGTTTTTTCAAGGAAGCGGACTCGTGAATAAATCGATAAGCTACAAGCTTTCTTCATAATCATGCTAAAGTAAATAAGTATAAAATAACAGCATCACGAACTTATCTGAAAAAACTCAAATGAGTCCAAAAGAACTTGCTAATGATTTGCTTATCTGTTTCAGCAATTTGCACAACTCCCTGCTACAACGGAGGCACTTGTATTAGACCGGAGACATGCAAATGTCCGACAGCATTTGACGGCGATAACTGTGGAAATTGTACGGGAGTTAATATTTTTATATTTGCTTCCAATTACTAATTTTATTTGATACTTATGTCAAAACGGGTCTGAAATTATAATTTCACTACAGTAAAGGGGCCCGTCTTATCAAAAATCGTATCTTACAAGGTATTTTTGCGAGACCCATTTCTCGTTAGTCAGAAGATACGATAATATTTAAGACTCTCATAAAGTGTCTTATGAAATCCCTCGTAAGTCCGCAGATAGCACTCGTAAGTGACGCAGTCTATTTTTATCGAACGGCGTGTAAGTATAACGCGCACTTGCTCGGAATCAACAAACGCCGGTAAAATGTCAAACTGGTCATTATCACATCTGTAACTGACATTATTGTAAAATTGTGCTGTATATATGTAGAGGAAAGAACATACTATCTGTGGCCTCAGTAAATAATACCAGAAAAAAATACCATTCTACAAAATCAAAGGCGAGATAAGTTTGAAAGTGTTACTTTTTTCGACCAACCCAAAATCGGACTGTTTTAATTAGCTGAACCACATCTACATCTACGTTTTACTGCTAACAATTGTTTGCAATTATAACTAGCAGGTCCGTCCTATATACACATACTGTAGTGCATTTAGGTCCGTAGCCGAACATCTCTAGATACAATATTTCATTTACAGTCAGTAGAATTAACAAGTGATTATCCTATGGAAAGTAATGGATAATGTTCCTGCACTAAACCATTAAAAATAAAAGTTATGTTACTGCTCAATCCCTGGATTTAACAACGGACCTACATATATATCATAAACATGTGTATAAAACTGTATGTGGATTTATGTAAATAAATCATTAAGCTAGAGTCGGTCAATAGCTACTCATAGTAGCTTATGGAGTCACTTTCGCGTCCACTTCCTGGAATAACCAGTACTATTGTCATTTGAAGAGATCCTTAACCCCAATGGGGCTTGAACCCGCAACCTCCAGGATGAACGACAGACACCTTAACCATTTTACCACCGCTCCCTTTTTTATATTTGAAAATTGTAAACGATAATACTGTGTAACACATACAAAGATGCATGGGGTATGGACTTGCCACCAAATTTTATACTGGTTCCATGTTGTACGGTACATATTCTGTCGCAATAAGCATGTGATCAGTAGGTAAGTAGAATAAGAACTTGAATCTGTTATTGGTTAGCTTACATACATTTGTAGGATGTGTTTAAAGGTACTGCAGGGGTAGCAGGGAAAGAGAGGGCGAGGGTCAGACCTAAGGGGGTGAGGTCCAGACCCCACGCATCTGTGGGTAAAAGCAGAATACAATAGCTTCATTGGATGACAAATAAAACTGCCCACTTATCCTTTTTATATGGCACTGCCACAGGCAGTATTATGTGAAAAGCGGTGGTTGGCGGCGTCCACATAGTTGTCCAGTCTGTAACTTGCACTCTTCCTAACTAATCTTCATTGAAGTTGCTGTTAATGTTTATTGGCCTTATATTTCTGCCAAGTTTTTATAATAGGCCAAATTGCCTGAGTCACTTCACAATTATTGCCCTCTAATTGCCTAAATTATCAAATTTAGACTTCTGTCTTTTACATATATAACTCTAAATCAATCTTCATTAAAGTTGCTGTGAATATCTATAAGCCTAATATCTGGGCCAAGTTTGATAACCAGCCAAATCGCCTGTGTCACTCTTGAGGTTTGGCAATTTAAATGCCAACATTGGATTCAGTGTTGTCCATTCTTTAAATTAAATTATTTCTATCCAGACTAAACTTGCTATGAATGTTTTGGCAAAAACTCTCAGCCAAGGTCGATTTCCAGCTAATAAACTATGGTCTGCTCTGAGTTGTTGCCACTGAAGTGCCAAAATTGGAACAATTTAGAGCTGTCCATTGGTGGGCATATTTAGTGATAGTACTTACATTTAAGTTTCGTATTAATTTTATTTCAGCAAGTGCCAACACAGAGAAGGCTACAATATTAACCTTGAATATGACAACAGACACCGTATAAAGTTGTCCTATAAACAGGTTCAGGCTTGTGGAAATCTTAGTTGTTGCAGAACACTGAAAACATGCACACACAAATAAGATTTCTAAGTCCAGTGATATTTATATTTGATTTCAACAAATAAATTCAATACAATTTTTCTATGTATTTTTGTTGCCAATCACTTGGAATTGTTGCGTTTTTGACTTCAGTGGCTTTCAGTCATATCTGAAAACGTAAAGACACAATGAATAGGGGTGGTTGATGTTCATTTTGTGTTACTGAACCAACAGAAAAGTATTATTAAGAAGGTAATTAAGTTACTGCTCAAAACTGTAAGTTTTTTAAACTAACCTGACTTTTAAACAGATAAATATTAGTCTTTCAAAGTGGTACCTCTCAAAGAATCCAGGCTACACTTGAAAGTTTACATAAGCAATTGTTACAAATGAGTCATAGCCAGTCAGTCATTTGTGTCATCTAGCCGTATAAAACCGACAAATTGATTGACTGATCAGCAAGAGTCAGTTGGTAGGAAACAGCAATGAAATAAACATGGCAGTCAGTAAGTCGAGAGATAGTCTATCGGTATCATAAATCATTATCCGTCAGTTGCTTGACTAAAGAGAGTAAGTTAATGTTATAGAGTTACATGTTGTCAGTCAGTCGGTCGGTCGGTCGGTCGGTCGGTCAGTCAGTCAGTCGGTAGGTTAGTCAGTAGGTCAGTCAGTAGGTCAGTCAATCAGTATAAAACAAATTGTGAGACAGTCATAATGAGTCAGTCATTCAAGTTTGTCAAACACTAATGGTTATGAAGCAGATTTAGTCAATAAGTTGGTAGGCCAAGAGTGACTTAGTCAACCAGTGATGTGACTAGTCCTAGTAAGTAAAAAAGTCTAATAGAAATGTCAAGCAGTCATCATCTGTTGGATTTAGTCAATCTTGGCAAAGTAGTCAGTGAATCAGTCAGAAAAGCAGAATAAGAGAAGCAGCCAGCCAACAATAATCAAACAGCCACATTAAGAAAATCCCTATTTTAAGTTCAGTAAGGGAATGTTCAGTCAAACCTGATAGTAAATCAGCAGTTAAGCCAAACCAGATGACTGATAGTCAATCAGTAATTCAGTAAGGGGATGTTCAGTAAGACTTGATAGTCAATCAGTGGCTCAATAAGGCAATGTTCAGTCAGAAATAGTCACTCATAGTCAATCAGCAGTTCAGTAAGGGAATGTTCAGTCAGCCCCGATGACTAATAATCAACCAGTGGTTCAGTAAGGTAATGTCCATAAAGACTGATAGTCAATCAGTGGTTAAGTAAGAGAATGTTCAGTCACTTGACGACTGATAGTCAATCAGTGGCTCAGTTAGGGAATGTTCAGTCAGACTTGAATACGGCAGGAACTAAACCTTTAATCCATACAACAACAACATGTGAGTAAAAGACCTATTTTTTATTTAACAGTTCAAATGTGACCTTTCTAATTTTGCAAGTAAAGTCTAAATTGTTAGTCTGCCTTAATATATGGAGTTGAAAACCATGCAATTCGTTCTATTCTTCATTCCAATGATTGGCCGGACATGACAACAGATGCTGTCACCAAAATTGAGAAGAGGTGATGAAATGAAAGTTTGAGACAATATGGGTACAAAGAGGCTTTATATACCGGCATTTTATAAGATAAACAGCAACGTAAGGGAGTATTTTAATTTACACTAAGTCTTGTGACTTTCACTTCCGCCTTCCGTCGCATCGGTTGAAAGGCGCGTGCTGATTCGTCACTTACAATGACGTAAGCCTATGCAAACATTGTTGTGGAACGTGCACGTCAACATTTTTGTTTTCTATGCATTTTTTGGCAGATAACCGAAAAATATTATTTTATGGACAATTCATGTTTGCCGCCATTTCTTCTTGCAATATAGTAAATACTGACGAGAAAGCTATGAGAAAGAGTTTCTCGTAAGTACAATGATAAGACGGGCCTAAGATGTTTAAATGGTAAAAATGTTGAGTAACTATTACAGCATAAGTGGCAATGTGTCTAAATCATATTTCATTCATGTATTTCTCCAATTTCAAATGAGTTTCTCATGTAAAATGTAAAATATTGAGTACTAAAATAAAACCAAAAGTATTGAAAATCAGTACAGATTGAGGCTGATTATCTTAGCTTACGAAATTCACTAATTTTAAGCAAGTTTTTAGCCTTCACATTTGAACAACAACATTTAACTTTTCGTTTTATATTTATTTATTATAATGTATACACACGAGTTTAAAATATTTAACGATATTTTTGTATTATTGTTCACAAATGTTTGTTTTGTTTGCAGTTACACTGCTCACAGTTCTATTTTATTTCTTTCATTGACAATATAAGCTCCGCTCAAAATCAAATGTGCAAAAGGGAAGTAACTACAGCGGGAGTTTGACGGAGTTTGTCAAACTCCCAACAGTTGTTTCTTCCTCTTACAATGTATAGTACTTTAATGTCAAATATGGAAACGAAATTCTTGCACAATCAGCTTGTTATATAAATTTTGGAATTACAATGTAAAGATAGTGTAAAATGATGGACATGATTGTTTTATAAAGACAAGTTTTACAGAAACACCCGACACTCTATTTTTCTACGTTAGACAGATTTATATAATTGTGATCGAATCATTTAAAAACTGCGTATTGTTTATAATGGTCTGTATTTAGGCAAAAATGAAAGTTTGCAAGATCCCGTTAAGAATGTACATCTGCCTTGTATTAAAGGACTGTTCTCTAAACCACTTGAAAATTGGTACATTTTGTATTATTTTTCTTGTTTATACGATGAAGTTAAAACAGTGAGGCTCTTTTTTTCAGTGCTGTGTTCACATTTGGCACCGTGTTATCCCGGAACTTGCAGCTACCCAAAAAATTGCAATTGTTTGAAAGGCTTTGCAAATCCGTCTTCTGGATGTCTTTCATGTAAACATATTGTATTTTACTTTAGAAATTAAATGCTCAAACGATCCTTTGATTAGAAAATCTAGATTATCGCAGAATTCTGGAAGTATATATATCATATATATATATATATAAGCAACAAATAAACTTAATTATGGAAAACAGTCAACCTTTTTGTGAATGTAGGTAAAATGTTCAGAATGTTGGAATGATACAAATAACAATTTCTGCATTACAGTTTCAAGTGAAAACAACTCACCTGTCATAATAGAGTGCAGTCTCACGCTAGCAAATATAAGACGGACGGACAAGAAAGAATTGTTTTACTATAAGTATGTTTCATGTAGTAATAATCGACACATGAAATATTTTGCCATCAGTATTTTGCCAAAGGTTTATGTTAGACATAATTGCATCAACATAAGTAACTTTCTAGAAAGTTATAAGTACTTAAAAATTCATAAAAATAACATATTCATTTGCCTATATTGCAGCATTCCATCGAGTTGTTACATAATTTCTAACCATTGTTAAATTTTGACCATACCACAAAACTCAAATTATTT
>JAUMHA010117726.1:0-32003 GCA_032359765.1 Saxidomus gigantea
CTACTTTGACAAGCGAGTCGGCAGTCTTCAAACATTTGTGCATTGCTTTTGATGTTATCGGTAAACCTCCCGACTCTAATCAATTTCGTTAGCGGTTGTACCACTCTCGCAAACATTAACATATTTGGTGTGAACCCAGTACTCCTGTTTACCGAAGTGCGCATAGCCAATGCTATCTATTGAATGTTCTGGTCCCATTTGTCTTGCGAGAGCAAGACTTATCAAATCGTCGACAGCATCGATAAATTTAGGCCATTGTCTATCAGCCCTGATGACGCATGCTTAATCTGCGGGCCTAATACCAGCTATAAAGTCTCTGCACGGCGTTTCCTGAATTCTTTACAGCGCGTCTGAATTACCGTTCTTTGCCCCATATTTTACAACAATGTTGTATTGAGAAAGCTCCTCAATCCATCATGCCAGCTGACTCTGTTATTTGGATTTTATACTTTGATAATCAGGTCAAACTATCGATATAATCTATGACCTTTTCTATTATATTCTGTATTTGTAGAAGTTCTGCACCTGTAGCCGCATTCGAATCCAGTATGAGCGGATCTTTATTGTTAGGTTAAGCTATAATTGGCGGAGAAGTTAAAGCATTCCTTAATGCTTCAACTACTTTTTGTTACGTTTTCCTCCACTTGAGCTATTTTTGCCGGTCAGATTATACAATTGTAATGCTGGACCATCAAAATCTTTTAAAGGTTCTGTGATAGTTTTCTAAACCTAGATCTTTGAACTTGGAGCTGGCCAGTTGAGTACTGTGTCAATGTCTCCGGATGTCATGGACAATGCATTTTCAGTGACCATTCTTCCAAGAAATTCAATTTCTTTCTAAAATACGTGCATTTTCCTGGCTTGAGCTTTATACTATGCTTTCCAAACCTTTCGAGAGCTGCGTCTATATTCTTTAAATGGTCCTCAAAACTATTTCCAATCAGTAGGATGTCGTCCAAGAAGTCCGACACAGTTTGCCTCGTTAAACCTTAAAATATTAAGTTCATTACCCTTGAAAATGTTTCAGGTGCATTGGTTAGACCAAACCATATTCGAACATGCTCGTAGAGTCCATACTTGATAAGAAAAGCAGTTTTCTTTCTATCTTCTTCACTGATTCGGACTTACCAGTAAGCTGAATTTGCATCTTGTTTAGAAAACAAGATACCACAACCAATGTATCCAAGCAATCTTCGACCAATAGTAGAAGGATTCATCTTTAGTTTGTCTTGCCTGCTGGAAGTTTTTACGCGAAGTTTCGGCTAGATCTTGGTTTACGAATTTATTTTCCAGTTGCTTCATTATTTGTTTAAAGGAGTTGCAATTACCTACTTTCGATGTGATTGTAAAGAAATCTAAAGCTTTCCCCTGAAGGCTCAAGGTGAGGTAGTCTGGACATTCGCTGTCTGTCCAGTCCATTACAGTTTGGGAGCTTCAAACTGTTGTTTAAAATACAGCCAACTGGACTTTCCATCATATCGCAGATTCTTTAGGAGCTTTCTTGGATCTCCTTTCATTGAAGATTGTTAATCATTCTCATCAGAGTTTGACTCATCAGAACTTGAACGACCATATCTTCTAGTGCGGCTATGACGTTTAGATTTGGTATTGTAGTATGGTTCTGGATTGTACCTGTCTTTTGAAAATATTTTATTATTATGCCGAGTAGATTATTTTATAAATCCACGAGACTGTCTGGAACGTCTTGATCTAGATTGTCGGTTTATAGAATACGACCTTGATCTATGTCTACTTCTGTTACTCCTGTTCTTTTTCTGTCTAGTCGCTTTGAGTGATGCCTCTTTTTCTCAATTAACTTGCTTCTATTGTCTGAGCTTGACCTATCACTTGAACTTGACAGATGACGCTGCATTTTCTCCTTTGAACTTGAAGTATGGTGTTTGGGCGCTGTACGTTTAGAGGTATGGCTGTAGTTTGAAGATTTGTGTCTCCTGTTATGTTTAGAAGACTTATCAGATGACTTTGATCTTTTTCGTTCAGGCCTTTTATAACATTTTAAGATTTGTATTTGCTGTTGTGTCTTGAAAACCCTTCAGACGACCATGAACTTCTACTGTCTGAGTTAGACTTGTAACCTCTTCAGTTGCATCCCTTGTTTATTCTGTTGATACTTTATTGTCATCAGCACTTTAGTGTTTAGTGTCATATGATTTCAAAGATTTTTTTGTTTCTTCTGATTTCTAGATGTAGACCTATCACTGGCAGATGAGTGTCTTCACGAATATTTTCTATAAGAACTTCTTCGTCTACATTTTTTACATTTCTTGAAGATGATTTCTGCTTCACTGATGAATCATTAACTGGCAGGTCGAAATCACACGGCAATAAATTTTGATTTGTAGTAATAGACACTTTGGATATTTTAGAAGGACTTGACCTTGAAGTACATGTAGACGTTTTGGTTCTAGAAGAACTTTGTCTGTGAACATCTGGTTTAATATCTGGAAGCTGGAACTCTGAAGTATTACGTCTTGCAGTAAAGTGTATATCGTCATCTGTCTCACTGTTTGGAATATCAGGTAGTGCAGAAATTAACGCAACCAGATCTGTTTTGGTCATTCCCTGGCTTAAGGCAAGGAGCTGATTTACAACATCTTCCATGTGAGGTTGTAGAGTATGTGTTACCTCTATCTTGGCAATCTTAGGTGTTTGTAAATCATGCAATGTTGGTATTGATAGCATAGGTGATGCCATAGCCATACTATCCATCAATGGTGTATTTGCCGGGATACTTGTACTTGTAGTTGTTGTAACTGCTTATGTTACAAGTTTGGTAACTGGTGTACCGAGCGTAGCTCCTAAAGCAAGTTCTGTGATAACCGATGTTCTTTGTTGTCTAGAACTGGGCGACCCTGCTGTAGATACTACAATGGGTACTGAGTGTATTCTTGTAATGGTCACCGGTATACCCATCACAAAATTGTTGAACAGGGTGTTACTACTGTAGATGACACAGTGGTACCGGTAGCAGATGATGGTGATGTAGTGGCCACAACTGTTCTCATTGATTGTACATATTACTTCTTCCCCGGAGTCGGATATGCAAAATCGATGACACCTAGCATGTGTTTTGCTACATGTCCTGGTAATATCATAGACATATCTTCTTTTTGTACCATGCCATACTTTTGTCTAAACTGTATGATCAGGTCAGCTCTTATAGGTCCTATTTTCGGTATGGTCTGCAACTCTTCTTTAGTGGCTTTATTTATGTTGACCGACATTGTTTTATCACGTTTGTCAAGTCAAAAGGGCAAAGTGTTATCACAATATTGTTTATAAAAATGTTCGTAATATTCTTAAGATTATCTAAAAATTTACAGGTAATTTAACTTCTTGTATAGAAATTGTTCTGATTCACAAACACAGGCAGCGAGAATTATTTGCTATATACTGTATGCTGGTACACAGACAGGCGAGAAGAACTAATGCAACTTTTGCAATTACCCACTAATTTTCATACTCTGGTTCATAATCTGGCTCGATACTGTGGAACTCTGACTACAAATAATCTGTTTATGGGATCCTGAAAAGAGAAAGGGCAGTAGCAGGCCTTAATTGAATATTTTTTGCAGTTAATTTACCTGACTGCTATCGTACTGTAAACTGCCCCCCCCCCAAGAAACTTTATGTTATTTTTGGCGATTGGTTGCTCAGATTAGAAGCCCACTGCATTCTGTACGCCTCATAACATCCCTTTAGATGAAGGTCGCAAAAACTAATAACCAGTTGTTAGCCGTCTTCGCTGTATAGCTTGTCTACTTTCTGTCCAGTTTATCTTCTCTTCGCTGTTGAAGCACTCCGTGCTTATCTAAAGCATGGGAAGGGAGTTGGTAGTTTTGGAACTTACCAAAAGTAGGTGTTTCTTGTTATGTAGCCTTTGCACAACTGGCTGTCATAGCTGGCAATCCGAGCATTAATGATTCCCGCAAACCTGACGTACTTCCGTTACACTGTTGTAAAATATTTACCATCATACTAGTCTATTAAACAATTGTATGCCGTTTTATCACTTGATAGACCTGAAAACAATAGCTCTATACAATATTTCCTTTTGTAGATTATGGAGGCGAAGTATGGGGTTCCAGCGAAAAATACATGAGCATTAAATATATATGACAATGAACATGTTAATACTTAACCAAATTTACAAACGTTTGACAAAATACGTGTTGAAATGACGTATGCTTTATACATCTGATTTATATGTCAGCGGTCATAATACTTAAGAATATCCTAACGCGTACGTGTTGAGATAGGCGAGTCATTGTTGCATGTACAATTTATAAATTTTTATTGTTTAAATATTGATGTGATAACATTTCTTTTAGAAAGTATTTAATTGAGAAAAGCCATGCAACACAACGTACCAAACCAAAAATGACTGGATCAGACCAGGAAATAAGCCAAGCTTCACAAAGATATATCAAGAAAATTGGGAGATATTTCTACATGACTGTTGACCTGGATCGCAACATTAACGTTGACCTTTAGAATCACGATGAGATAAACATTTGACACAAGTTTGATGATAATCCTTCAAAGGAATAATGAGCTATAGACTGTGAAACTTTTTGGCATCAGTTTGATCTTGACCCGAACATTTGTCATCAGACCCTACATCACATATTGAACACCAATTGTGACTTTGGCCGTCAAGGTCTCATTCCGAGTTTGAAACATGACACGCCATCGTAGTATGAGCTTTTTCTGTATGTATTGATGTCATCAATTATAAGCATGGAGAAATTCCAGCCCGGACACAGAAAACGTACATTACATGTACCCTCAAGTATAGGCTGCCAGTCCTTTAACACAGTGTCTTTCAAGTTAGTTCCCTAGTTGTGATAAATAACACATCCTAACTATAAGGGCAACATTATCATGACGTAACATAAGTTTTTCAAAAGCATATAACCCAACATTATAAAATCAAATGTTATGAGCAATTATTCCCTAAAATTATTTAAAACCTGTCCATGAACAAAGAAATTTATAGCCGAGACACGATGTGCGGGCGAAGACTCACAGAGAATAGTAAATTAACAAGTATGACTAATCATTTGAAATTTTATCACTTGATGAACCTAAAAGATGATACCCCTATGATAGTCCAAATTATTCACTATGGTTGTGAAGTATGGGGATTTAAAAAAAATATTTCTGAAAAATATGAACATGTTCCATCAATGAAAATGATCATAAAACAAAGAGAGATACTTATACGTAATTACAAAGTTAACATACCCTGAAACAGTCATGCATACCATTTTTAGCGGCAGGTACCCCTCTCACATTCTAGGGAATCCATTACAATAATTCAGGATATATATTGAAATAGGCATATGTCACTGTCCGTAAAACTCAGAACTTCCTGAGCGGCACTAAAGATGAACAAGACGAGTATGTGTTTACAATATGAACAAAATTTATGAACCATTTGGAAAATGTCTTCTTAAAACCATGGATATATTATGTCATCGGATTGATACTGTCATCTGGCAAATACATCTTCATCACAGCAGAAAGTCAATTCAAAACTTCGTATTTAAAACAAAGCTTAGTTTATTTGTCAACGTTTACCTTTTGATAATTATAATGTGGCCTTGAAACTTAAAGGTATTGAAAAAACGTTCCATAACAAATAATTTAAAGTTTTATCTTTTGATGTACCTCTAAATTACAATTCGCAGAAATGACTGCCATTCTAAGCAATCATATGATCTATGGGGTACCATTTAAATATTAAAGAAGATTGATGAATTGTTGTATATATCTTAGTTGACAATACTTGCTTGAAATATTCGGAAACATGTAACGCTCTGATAGATTGCATCCTCACTAAGGATGTGAAGAATCAGGTTTCATCATCTTTGCACATGTCAATAATCATTAAACCGTTTTTCAATGCTTAGATAGATGACCATGACGAGTCTTTTTTACCTGTAATAAGAACATGCACATATCTTGGAGAAACTCTGTCTATCAATTGATGTAATCATTATCGAGAGATCTCCTCATCGCAGGAGGAATTAAAACATTCAATAAGAAGTAATTTCGCCTTCAATCACCTGATGTATTGAACAAATTTGACTGATCATCGCTACAATTCTTAACTACTTATTAAATCTATGAAATTTCAATTTAAGTATCTTAGAAATATATTAGTTAATTAATGAATGGCAATAAAGAGGAGCAAGGCATTTTTTGTTATGTCCATTAGGAAATTTTACTGACGTTTCACGAAATCTGTCGTCTAACGGCCGATAGTATTATTAAGCCTAGAAATCATACTGAAAGCAGGACGAGTATGTAATACTTTCCCAAACCAATGGTTTGACTTTTTTCTTTCTTTCTTTCCCATATAATATGATTATATCAGTGTCTATAATACCGCAAACATTTTGAATACATATTGATTTAATCAAGCCGAGCCATTTGAACCTGTATCATATTGAATTCTTGAAAATGCAAATGAAATCGTTAGTCTCTATAATAATTGTATGCCGTTTTATTACTTGATGGACATGAAAACAATTAAACTCTGAAATGTATTTTATTATAAATTATTGAGGCGAAGTATGGGGTTCCAGCGGCAAATACATCATATAGTATGTTGCATATATGACAATGGTCATAATGTTCATCGTCATCCAGGCTGGCGGCGATAAGTACGACCGCTTTCCAGTGAAGAAGTAGACCTTGTGAGTTGCCGGGTTACAAAGTATATTGGTCTGGAACAGAAACTTTCGGGAATCAGCAGAATTATTGCATTGCTTGTTACTGTTTAGGCAAAATGGTTGAGTTATCCATTGAATCAAGTGCCTTTTGAATTCTAATGAATTTGACAAACTCATCTTAGGTTGTCCCAAACGTTATCTGACTGCCTGATTCAAAACATTCATCCTTCCCCGCAGCACACGTTCTTCGTCAGGTTAAAGTCTGTCATCGAAGATTTCTAGGTAATGGTGCTTAAAGGCATGAAACTTCATGTATTTGGCTGGTCCTGTACAATATGGTACCCTACATTGTGCAGTTTTACGCTTGTCCAGTTTCTACTTTCTATGGTGACACGACGCTCGTGGTTCTTCAGTGCTACGTCTTCTTAGCTGCCGAGTTGGACGATGTTTTGTTCCCGCTTGCGCTGGAACTTAACACCTGCTTGCATTTAGCTTGAGACCTGTCAGAGTGTCTTTTGTTCCCGTTTGCATTTGAACTAAAGACCTTCTGGTCTTTAATTCGAGACCATTAAGGGTAACTGGTACTAGGAGCACTGTCTCTCTGGCGGGATTTGTAACAGTCCCGAAACTTATGTGAGTGTTTTTCGGGTCGTGTGTTTCTGTACTTGCAGATGACTCTTTAGGATGTCCATGCGTAGAGCCAGAATCCTTTTGCTGGAAGTTCTTGTCAGTAATACTTGAAGCTGTATCCTCTTTGGATGGCTCTCTAGAAGGAATTCTTATTTGAGGAAACTTTGCAGCTTTCTATTTTACGCAAAACAAATCTGATCATAGCTTTTTCACAATAATGGCTGGCCTCTTCTATAGCAGGCATAAGTTACGAAATAAACATTTTGTATATGCTGTATCCAGAAGAATTACCTTTTATAGCTAAAGATACACTGCATTTACCACTGAATAAAGTTTTAACAGGATCCCCGAAGTTGTAATGTCGCTTCATACACTTCAATGACATTTTTAGAGTTGCTCTCCCAATTTCGTGTTTCTGTATGGTGTCCATTATCTGTGCTACATATTCTCCATAACCTTCTGATGTTACTGCCTTTGAATTGGGGAACATCAGCTAAGCTGGCGTATTTACCTCTCTCCGAAACATAAAAAAAATATTTGGTGTGAACCCAGTACTCCTGTTTACCGAAGCGCGTATAGCCAATGCTATCTATTGAATGCTCTGGTCCCATTTGTCTTGCAACAGCCAGACTTATAAAATCCTAATGCCAGCTATAAATTCTCTGCACGGCGTTTCCGGAATTCTTTACAGCGCGTCTGAATTACCGTTCTTTGCCCCACCCCGATGTTTTACAACAATGTTGTATTGAGAAAGCTCCTCAACCCATCGCGCCAGCTGACTCTGTTGTTTGGATTGTAAACTTTAATAACCAGGTCAAACTATAGCTATATGCAATGGCCTTTTCTACTCCATTCTGTACCTGTAGAAGTTTTGCACCTGTAGCTTAATCTGAAGAATTTTAATCCGGTTTGAGCGGATCTTTTTTATTTTGTAAAGTTATAATCAGCGGAGAAGTTAAAGTTTCTTTAATGCATCAACTGCTTTTTGTTACCTTATTCCCCACTTGAACTGTTTTTGCCGGTAAGATTATACAAGTATAATACTAGACCATCAAAATCTTTTACAAAGGTTCTGTGATAGTTTTCTAAACCAAGACCTTTGAACTTAGAGCTGGCCAGTTGACTACTGTGTCAATGTCTTCGGATGTCATGGGCAATGCATTTCCAGTGACCATTCTTCCAAGAAATTCAACTTTTTTCTAAAATACGTGTATTTTCCTGGCTTGAGCTTTATACCATGCTTTCGGAACCTTGTGAGAGCTGCGTCTATATTCTTTAAATGGTCCTCAACACTTTGTCCAATCACCAGGATGTCGTCCAAGAAGGCCGACAGAGTTTGCCTCATTAAACCTTGTAATATTAAGTTCATTACACGTGAAAAAAAGTTTCATGTGCATTGTTTAGACCAAACCCTATTCGAACATGTTCGTAGAGTCCGTACTTGGTAAGAAAAGCAGTTTTCTTTCTTTCATCTCCACCAATTCGGACTTGCCAGTAAGCTAAACTTGCATCTCGTTAAGGAAACAAGATACCACCAGCCAATGTATCAAAGCAATCTTCGACCAATAGGTGAGGAAAAGTAACATTACCCGTAACATTATTCAGTGCTCTGAAGTCGACACACGACCTTATTAAACCATCACACTTCCTGATCAGAACTGGTGAAGACGCTCATTCTGATACATATTCCTGAATGACACCGGCATAAACAATCCTCTTCAGATGACTTTCTTCTTCTCCCACAAAGGCTTCCTTAAAATGCTTAAAAACTGTAATATTACGTATCAACTGTGGCAAGTTATTCCAAAAGACACATCCCTCATAAGCAAAATAGTTTTTACCAAATCCCTTCACCTTGGGAATACAGAAACAACCACTGTCATTAAACTTTAACCTGGATGGACCATCAGGATTGGGACAAGCAGTTACCCTTAACCTTGTACAATGAGTGTGTAATGAGTGTACAGGACTAAAATGTTCTCACAGGTAATCTGGAGCTATGCCTGACTTAACTTTGAAAACATGACTCAAAATAATTGGGTTAACCCATTTTTAACTGATAACCACTTTAAATACCTAATCTGGCCTGGACCAACATGAGACATAGAATCCATATTCAAGACGAATCTCAGTAATTTGTTTTGGGTTGTTTGATATCTACTTTTCAACAACTGTGTCAAACTTTGGTACCAAAAATAACAGGCAAGTGTCACTGGACAAGGGATGTAACCAATAGCTTTCTTGTATGTTGTGTTAGAAATCACGTTTTCTATACAGGAACTTAAACCTAGCGTAGGCTTTACTAATTACTGACCTTGTCATAGGCTCACCAGACAGGCTTTGGTCCAAAGTGGCGCCAACATATTTAACTGAATAAACAGCATCAATTATCTTGCCGTTACATGATATTTCCATACCGGATTGAGACCTTATTTTAGGTTTTGAGCCAAACAAAATGGACTTTGTTTTGCCTAGATGCAAAGATAACTTGCTACTTATAAGTCATTCACTGACTGTTTCCAGTTCACTCTGGTTTTTACTTTTACCTGTAACCAATATGCCAGAACCATCAGCATATAAAAGTAATTTATTTTTATCACTGCAGACATGTCATTGACGCAGATTAAAAATAAAATAAAAATAAAAGAGGTTCAAGTATGCACCCTTGGGGGACACCACATGTGATACTAGAGAGATGATGATGTACCAGATACAGCAACCAGTTGATGTCTATCACATAAGTATGACCTAAACCATCTGACCGCATCTTCACTTATCCCAAGGGCTTCAAGTTTCATCAATAGAATGCTGTGATCAACAGTGCCAAAGGCCTTCTGGAGATCAAGCAGTACCATCCCTACCATATGACCTTCATCCATTTCGACTCTTATATAGTCAGATAAGTGTACAAGACATATATTTGTCGAAAACCCGCGCCTAAACCCAGACGGAAAACAATATAATTATTTTTTTCAACCAGATACTTTTCAAGTTGATCATACATGTACACAAGTTTTTCAAATATTTTTGATACAATACATGAATTAAGAATTCAATAGATGTTCAATAGAAGCCTTATATAGATATCTAACACCTTCACCTTTACTGGAATATTTTTTATTGTGAAGAACTTCTTTAGAGAGTATTTTTGGTGCAATCTCTTTAGTTTCAGATGTTGTTTCATCTCGTCAAGTTATGCACTCTATTCTTTCCCTTCTGGACACAGTTGTTGCTTTTGTAACTAGGAGTCATTTCGGAGTACTGGTTATCAGGGTTTTCTTGTATTTTTCGTATTTATATGCACTGCCTATCACCTTGCCCTTCCGGAGAGTCTTATAAGTTGGAGTCAGATTGGCTAAACAGATGTCTAGTTCTGATTCTCAGCGTCCGTCGTGTTAGTATACCTAGTTTGTTCAACATCTCGTCTGGCTCCACAAGGTTAACATCCAGTTTGGTGTTGATTCTGCAAGGCATTCGGACTGCTGAGTTTGATGGGATCACAATACGTTTAATCACAGTGACGCTTAGCAATTTCAGCGTAACCATCATGAAAAGTTGTATTCATTGGCATCCTTTCTCCATTGAAAACTAACGTTTCAGAATTCATATCTAACATTATGCCTAGATGATGCAGAAAATCATGTCTAAACAACATTTTATCACGTATTGGTGCTACGTAGACCCTCTCATGAAATGTTTGTGCCCCTTACCACAACCCTTACTTTTTGGTTTCTTGAAGTATGCATGTTTACCAGCTTTTTTATCAATACAGCCCTCGGAAAATATTGTTCTTGCATTCTATGACTTTCTGGAAAATCACGGAATGCATTGGTGGATAACGTCAATATCTTATCAGCTCAGTCTTCTAAGGATTCATCTTTTGTCTTGCCTGCTGGAAGTTTTTACACCAGGTTTCTGCTAGATCTTGGTTAACGAATTTATTTTCCAGTTGCTTCATTATTTGTTTACAGGAGTTACAATTTCCCAATTTCGATGTGATTGTAAAGAAATGTAAAGCTTTCCCTTGAAGGCTCAAGGAAAGGTAGTCTCGACAGTTGCTGTCTGTCCAGTCCATTACAGTTCTTTAGATTCAAACTGTTGTTTAAAATACAGCCAAGTGTTCATTCCATCATATCGCCGATTCTTTGGGAGCTTTCTTGGATCTCGTTTCATTGAAGATTGATAATCATTCTCACCAGAGTTAGACTCATCAGAAGTTGAACGACCATATCTTCTAGTGCGGCTATGACGTTAAGATTTGGTCTTGTAGTATGGTTCTGGATTGTACCTGTCTTTTGAAATTATTTTATTATTATGCCGAGTAGATTCTTTTATAAATCCACGAGACTGTCTGGAACTCCTTGATCTAGATTGTCTGTGTATAGCATACGACCTTGATCTATGTCTACTTCTGTTATTCCTAGTCTTTTTCTGTCACGTGGCTTTGAATTATGCCTCTTTTATCAATTGACTTGCTTCTATTGTCTGAGCTTGACCTATCACTTGAACTTGACTGATGACGCTGCCTTTTCTCCTTTGAACATGAAGTATGGTGTTTGAGCGCTGCACGTTTAGAGGTATGGCTGTAGTTTGAAGATTTGTGTCTCCTGTTATGTTTAGATAACTTATCAGATGACTTTGATCTTTTTCGTTCAGACCTTTTATAACATTTTGAGATTTGTATCTGCTGTTGTATCTCGAAAACCTTTCAGACGACCTTGAACTTCCACTGACTAAGACAGATTTGTAACCGCTTGAGTTGCATCCCGTTCTTCTTCTGTTGATACTTTATTGTCATCAGCAGTTCGATAGTGTTTAGTGTCATATGATTTCAAAGATTTTTTTCGTTCTTCTGACTTCTAGATGTAGACCTATCATTGGCAGATGAGTATCTTGACGAATATTTTCTAGAAGTACTTCTTCGTCTAGAGTTTTTACATTGCTCGAAGATGATGTGTGCTTCACTGATGAATCGTTAATTGGATGTCGTAATCACACGGCAATAAATCTTGATTTGTAGTAATAGACACTTTGAATGTTTTAGATGGATTTGACCTTGAAGTACATGTAGACGTTTTGGTTCTAGAAGAACTTTGTCTGTGAACATCTGGTTTAATATATGGAAGCTGGAACTCTGAAGTATTATGTCTTGCAGTAGAGTGTACATCGTCATCTGTCTCACTGACTATCAGGTAGTGCAGAAATTAACGCAACCAGATCTGTTTTGGTCATTCCCTGGCTTAAGGCAAGGAGCTGATTTACAACATCTTCCACGTGAGGTTGTATAGTATGTGTTACCTCTATTTTGGCAATCTTAGGTGTTTGTTAATCATGCAGTGTTGGTATTGATAGCATAGGTGATTCCATAGCCATACTATCCATCAATGATGTATTTGCCGGGATAATTGTACTTGTAGTTGTTGTAAGTGTTTATGTTACACAATTGGTAACTGGTGTACCGAGTGTAGCTCCTAAAGCAAGTTTTGTGATAACCGATGTTCTTGGTTGTCCTGAACTGGGCGACCCTGCTGTAGATACTACAATGGGTACTTAGTGTATTCTTGTAATGGTCATCGGTACATGTATACCCTTCACAATTGTTGAACAGGGGGTTACTACTGTAGATGACACAGTGGTACCGGTAGCAAATGATGGTGATGTAGTGGCCACAACTGCTCTCATTGATGACACCGATTGCTTCTTCTTCCTAGGCGTCGGATATGCAAAATCGATGACACCCAGCCTGTATTTTGTTACATCTTCTGGTTATATCATAGACATATCTTCTTTTTGTACTATGCCATACTTTTGTCTGGACTGTATGATCAGGTCGGCTTAAATAGATCCAATTCGGTGTGGTCTCGACTCTTCTTTAGTGGCTTGATTTATGTTGACCGAGATTGTTTTATCACGTTAATCAAGTCAGAAGGGCAAAGTGTTATCACAATATTGTTTATAAAAAAATTCCTTAATATTATTAAGACTATCTTACAATTGACAGGTACTTTACTTATGAATCTTATTTATTTATTGTATAGAATACTTTGAAATTGTTCTGATTCACAAACACAGGCAGCGAGAATTATTTGCTATAAACTGTATGCTGGTACACAGACAGGTGCAAAGAACTTATGCACCTTTTGCAATTACCCGCTTATTTTCATGACCGGTTGTTAGCCGTCTTTGCTATATAGCTTGTCTACTTTCTGTCCAGTTTAAATTATCTTCGCCATTGAAGTACTCCGTTCTTATCTATTGCACTGGAAGGCAGTTGGTAGTTTTGGAACTTACCAAAAGTAGGTGTTTCTTGTTACGTTGCCTTCGCACATCTGGCTGTCATAGCTGACAATAAGGATTCCCGCAAAGCTTGTACTTCTGCGACAGGTTACACAGCTCTAAAATGTTTACCATCTTAGTAGTCTATTAAACAATTATAGGTCGTTTTATCACTTGATAGAACTGAAAACAATAGGACTATACAATATTTCCTATTGTAAATTATGGAGGCGAAGTATGGGGTTCTAGCGAAAAATACATGAGCATTAAATATATATGACAATGATCATGTTAATACTTAACCAAATTTACAAACGTTTGACAAAATATGTGTTGAAATGACGTTTGCTTTATATATCTGATTAATATGTCAGCGGTCATAATACTTAAGAATATCCTAACGCGTACGTGTTGAGATAGGCGAGTCATTGTTGCCTGTACAAATTATAAGTTTTTATTGTTTAAATATTGACGTGATAACATTTCTTTTAGAAAGCATTCAATTGAGAAAAGCCATGCAACACACAGTACCCAACCAAAATGACTGAAACAGACTAGGAAATGATCCAAGCTTCACAAAGATATATCAAGAAGATTGGGAGATATTGTTACATGACAGTTGACCTGGATCGCAATATTAACGTTGACCTTTAGAATCACGATGAGAATCACGAAACATTTGACACAAGTTTGATGATAATCCTTTAAAGGAATAAAGAGATAAAGACTGTTGAACTTTTTGTCATCAGTTTGATCTTGACCCGAACATTTGTCATCAGACCCTACATCACATATTGAACACCAACTGTGACTTTGGCCGTCAAGGTCTCATTCCGAGTTTGAAGCATGACTGGCCATCGTAGTATGAGCTTTTTCTGTATGTATTGATGTCATCAATTATAAGCATGGAGAAATTCCAGCCCGGACACAGAAAACGTACATTTCCCTCAATTGTAAGCTGTCAGTCCTTTAACATAGTGTCTTTCAAGTTAGTTCCCTAGTTGTAATACATAACACATCCTAACTATAAGGGCAACACTATCATGACGTAACATAAGTTTTTCAAACGCATATAACCCAACATTATAAATTCAAATGTTATGAGCAATTATTTCCTAAACTTGTTCAAAATCTGTCCACGCACAAAGAAATGTATAGCCGAGACACGAAGTGCGCGCGAAGACTCACAGAGAATAGTAAATTAAAAAGTATGACTGATCATTTGAAATTTTATCACTTGATGGACCTAAAAGATGATACCCCTATGATAGTCCAAATTATTCACTTTGGTTGTGAAGTATGGGGATTTAAAAAAAAAAAATTTCTGAAAAATATGAACATGTTTCATCAATGAAAATGATCATAAAACGAAGAGAGATAAGCACAGCGATTGCTTATACGTAATTACAAAGTTAACATACCCTGGAAAACTCATGCATACCATTTCTAGCGGCAGGTAGCCCGTTCACATTCAAGGGAATCTATTACAATAATTCAGGATATATATTGAAATAGGCATATGTCATTGTCCGTAAAACTCAGCACTTCCTGAGTGGCACTGAAGATGAACAAGACGAGTCTTTGTTTACCATATGAACAAAATGTATTAACCATTTGGAAAATGTCTTCTTAAAACCATGGATATAGTCATCGGATTGATACTGTCATCTGGCAAATACATCTTCATCACAGCAGAAAGTCAAATCAAACGTTTGTATTTAAAACAAAGCTTAGTTTATTTGTCAACGTCTACCTTTTGATAATTATAATGTGGCCTTGAAACTTAAAGGTATTGCAAACGTTCCATAACAAATAATTTACAGTTTTATCTTTTGATGTACCTCTAAATTACAATACGCAGATATGACTGCCATTCTAAGCAATCTCATGATCTATGGGGTACCATTTAAATATTACAGAAGATTGATGAATTGTTGTAAATATCTTAGTTGAAAATACCTACTTGAAATATTCGGAAACATGTAACGTTAGATTGCATCCTCACTAAGGATGTGAAGTATCAGGTTTCATCATCTTTGCACATGTCAATAATCATTAAACCGTTTTTCAATGCTTAGAGAGATGACCATGACGAGTCTTTGTTACCTGTAATAAGAACATGCACACATCTAGGAGAAACTCTGTCTATCAATTGATGTAATCATTATCGAGAGACCTCCTCATCACAGGAGGAATTAAAACATCCAATAAGAAGTAATTTAGCCTTGAATCACAATAAGAAGTAATTTAGCCTTGAATCACCTGATGTATTGAACAAATTTGACTGATCATCGCTACTATTCTTAACTTCTAGATCTATGAAATTTCAATTTAAATATCTCAAAAATATATTAGTCAATTAATTAATTGCAATAAAGATCAGCAAGGCAATTTTTGTTATGTTTATTAAGAAACTTTACTGACTTTTCACGAAATCTTTCGTCTAACGGCTGATGATATTATCAAGTCTAGAAACCATACTGAAAGCAGGACGAGGATGTAATACTTTCCCAAACCAATGGTTTGTCTTTTTTTCATTTTTTCTTTCTCATATAATATGATTCTATCAGTGTCCATAATACCGTAAACGTGTTGAATACATATTGATTTAATCAAGCCGAGCCATTTGTACCTGTATCATATTAAAGTCTTGAAAATTCAAATAAAATCGTTAGTCTCTATAACGATTGTATGCCGTTTTATCACTTGATGGACATGAGAACTATTAAACTCTGATATGTTTTTATTGTAAATTATTGAGGCGAAGTATGGGGTTCCAGCGGCAAATACATAAGTATGTTGTATATATGACAATGGTCATAATGTTCATCGTCATCCAGGCTGGCGGCGATAAGTACGACCACTTTCCAGTGAAGAAGTAGACCTAGTGAGTTGGCGGGTTACAAAATATGGAATCAGCAGAATTATTGCATTGCTTGTTCCTGTTTAGGCACAATGGTTGAGTTATCCATTGAATCAAGTGCCTTTTGAATTCTAATGAATTTGACTAACTCATCTCAGGTTGTTTGCCTACCCAAAAGCTATCTGACTGCCTAATATAAAGCATTCCTCCTCCGCAGCACACATTCTTCGTTAGGTTGAAGTCTTTCATCGAAGATTCCTGGGTAATGGTGCTTAAAGGCATACAACTTAATGTATTTGGCTGGTCCTGTACAATCTGGTACCCAACATTGTGCAGTTTCACGCTTGTCTAGTTTCTACTCATCTAACGTTTTGCTCTTCTCCCTCGCTCCTTTAACCTGACGTAAAATATCATCTGTTTTCTGTTTCTTCAGGATAGTAGCTACAATAGTCTGTGTCTGTAGACTTGTAGAGGATGGACCTTTTCCTGTAGTGTGTTGCAATTCTAGAGTTCTACCCCTTGCTATGGTGACACGACGCTCAACGCTTTCAGTGCTACCGATGATGTGTTCTTAGCTGCGGTGTTGGACGATGTTTTGTTTCCGCTTGCGCCGGAACTAAACACCTGCTTGCCTTTGAGACCTGTCAGAGTGTCGTTTGTTCCCGTTTGCACTTGAACTATAGACCTTCTGGTCTTTAGTTCGAGACCATTAAGGGTAACTAGTGCTAGGAGCACTGTGTCTCTGGCGGGATTTGTAATGGTTTTTACGATCGTGTGTTTCTGTACTTGCAGATGACTCTTTAAGATGCCAATTCGTAGAGCCAGAAGCCTTTTGCTGGACGTTCTTGTCAGTTCTGCTTGAAGCTGTATCCAGCTTTGACTTGCTCTCTAGAAGGAGCTCTTATTTGAGGAAACTTTGCAGCTTTCTGTTTTATACATGGCAACCTGTAGGGCTGTCTTTTCTGTCCAACTTGGTAATGTGTCTACCCCCATAGGCTCGGTAATAGATTCCTGTTTGGAGAACTGAAGTGATTCTAGAAGTTTCTTTTCGTATATCAAATCCAACATTTCGTCAGTTTCCTCCTCAGATACTTTTTCCAGGAGCGTTGAATAAGGTTTTAACAGGATCCCAAAGTCAAAATTTCGCTGCATACGCTTCAATGACATTTTTAGAGTTGCTCTCGCAATTTCGTGTGCTTTCTGTATGGTGTCCATCATCATTTTTCATATTCTCCATAACCTTCTGGTGTTACTGTCTTTGCATTGAGGAACATCAGCTAAGCTGGCGTATTTACTTCTCTCCCCAACATAAAAAAATATTCGGTGTGAACCAAGTACTCCTGTTTACCGAAGTGCGCATAGCCAATGCTATCTATTGAATGTTCTGGTCCCATTTGTCTTGCGACAGCCAGACTTATCAAATCGTCGACATCATCGATAAATTTAGGCCATTGTCTGTCATCAGCCCTGATGACGCATGCTTAATCTGCGGGCCTAATGCCAGCTATAAATTCTCTATGGTCCAAAGTGGCGCCAACATATTTAACTGAATGAACAGCATCAATTATCTTGCCATTACATGATATTTCCATACCGGATTGTGACCTTATTTTAGGTTTTGAGCCAAACAAAATGGACTCTGTTTTGCCTAGATGCAAAGATAACTTGTTACTTATAAGCCATTCACTGACTGTTTCCTGTTCACTGGTTAACACAGTTTCAATCTGGTTTTTACTTTTACCTGTAACCAATATGCCAGAATCATCAGCATATACAAGTAATTTTTTTTTACCACTGCTGACATGACCCACATGTGATACTAGAGAGAGAAAATGATGTACCAGATACAGCAACCAGTTGATGTCTATCACATAAGTATGACCTAAACCATCTTCACTTAATCCAAGGGCTTCAAGTTTCATCATTAGAATACTGTGATCAACAGTGTCAAAGGCCTTCTGGAGATCAAGCAGTACCATCCCTACCATATGACCCTTATCCATTTGGAATCTTATATAGTCAGATAAGTGTACAAGACATATATATCTGTCGAAAACCCGCGCCTAAACCCAGACTGAAAACTATATAATAATTTTTTTATCAACCATATACTTTTCAAGTTGATCATACACAATTGTTTTCAAATATTTTTGATACAAAACATGTACAGTCAAACCTGTAAACGAAGACCACCGTTGGGAAGCTGCAAATGTTGTCTTTGTTTGCAAGTGGTCTTTATTCGCAGGTCTTTCCACAATAGATTAAGAGTGAACTGTGATCTCCCTGTTGGTCTTTATTCACATTCACTAGGGTCAAGGTCAAGGTCACTGTTACTCAAATAGATTTTTATTTATTTTTAGTTTTTAGATTGTTTTAAGCAAAAAAAAATTGGGGGGTCAAGGTCACTAGGGTCAAGGTCAAGGTGACTGTTACTAAAAATGTAGTTTTTTTTTAGTTTTTAAATTGTAGCAAAATAAATTTTGGGATCAAGGTCAAAAGGGTCAAGGTCAAGGGCACTGTTAATAGGCGGGAGTCAAGATGACTGTTTTTCTTAATTCTACAATTTCTGCAGGCGCCGTTTAAACCTGCTTTGGCGGCATTGCCGCGTCTTCTTGTTTCTCTTTAGTTTCAGATGTGGTTTCATCTCGTCAAGTTATGCATTCTATTCTTTCCCTTCTGGACACACTTGTCGTCTTTGTAACTAGGAGTCACTTAGGAGTACTGGTTTTTAGGGTTTTCCAGTATTTTTCGTATTTATCTGCACTGCCTATCACTTCCGGAGAGTCTTATAAGTTTGAGTCAGATTGGCTAAACAGACGACTAGTTCTGATTTGAATGGTCTCAGCGTCCGTCGTATTAGTATACCTAGTTTGTTCAACATCTCGTCTGGCTCCACAAGGTTATCATCCAGTTGGGTGTTGATTCTGCAAGGCAGTCAGACTGCTGAGTTTTATGGGATCAAAATACGTTTAGTCACAGTGACGCTTAGCAATTTCAGCTTAACCATCACGAAAGGTTGCATTCATTGGAATCCTTTCTCCATTGAAAACTAACGGTTCAGAATTCATATCTAACATTATGCCTAGATGATGCAGAAAATCATGTCCAAGCAACATTTTATCACCAATTGGTGCTACTTAGACCCTCTCGTGAAATGTTTGTGACCCTAACCGCAACTTCAAAGGTTTTGTGGTAAAACCCTTCAATACGGTATCTTTATCTGCCATCTGCATAACCACTGCTTATTAGTCAATTATTTGTAGGGAAAGGATAGTAATCTTTGCACCAGATTCTATTCTAGCTTTGACTTATTTACCATCTACAGTCAAATACACAAATGAAGTTCCGGCTGGAAATTCTTCTTCGGCGTGTGCTTCTTGGACCTTTTTAGTTACTCCTGCAGGTTTTAAATGACTGACTGATTTGTCTTGCTGCTGTCGACATCTCTTATACTTGACTGGACTTGTCTTCTATCAGGGTCTTGCTGTCTATTTCAACTAGAGGTTTTAGACTTGATGATACCAACTCTATTTCTATAATCTTTTTCATGCAGATTATCAAATAGGTCGCTCTTAATCCCGATAGCTGTTGTTGGACTAGAGGTCACTTCAGTGCTTTGATTATTCAGGCCCTTCGTTGCCTTTTCTATGGGCTTCTCGTCAAGCACTTGTGTGTTTAAAATATCTCCATCTGTCTTTTTCTTGAGTCAATTGTTGCATCTATGGCAATCTTTCTTAAAACACGCTTAGTTATCTGTTGGAGGGCTTTCTGTAGCAGTTGCACAACCCTTGCATCAGATGGAGAAAACAATGCATTAACGGAAACATTATCTCAGTTATACCTTTTTTGTTTGCTACCATTAACTGCCTCAGGAATATAATGAAGCTGTTTCACGGCATTAAGTACTCCTTGCATACATTTTGGTTTGTTGAAGCACGCATGTTTACCGGCTTCTGTATCAATACAGCCCTTGGAAAATCTTGTTCTTGCATTCTATGACTTTCTTGAAAATCGCGGAATGCATTGGTGGATAACGTCAATATCCTATCAGCTCAGTCTTCTAAGGATTCATCTTTTGTTTGTCTTGCCTGCTGGAAGTGTTTACTCGAGGTTTCTGCTAGATCTTGGTTAACGAATTTATTTTCCAGTTGCTCTATTATTTGTTTAAAGGAATTGCAATTACCCAATTTCGATGTGATTGTAAAGAAATCTAAAGCTTTCCCTTGAAAGCTCAAGGAAAAGTAGTCTCAACATTCGCTGTCTTTCCAGTTCATTACAATTCTGTAGCTTCAAACTGTTGTTTAAAATACAGCCAAGTGGTATTTCCATCATATCGCAGATTCTTTGGGAGCTTTCTTGGATCTCGTTTCATTGAAGATTTATAATCATTCTCACCAGAGTTAGACTCATCAGAAGTTGAACGACCATATCTTCTAGTGCGGCTGTCATATATAGATTTGGTCTTATAGTATGGCTCTGGATTGTACCTGTCTTTTGAAATTATATTTCAGTAACGTCGTTTTGAGTGATGCCTCTTTTTATCAATTCACTTGTTTTTACTGTCTGATCTTAACCTTTTACTTGAAATTGACTGATTACGTTGCCTTTTCCCTTTTGAACTTGAAATATGGTGTTTGGGCACTGTATCTTTAGAGGTATGGCTGTAGTTTGAAGATTTGTGTCTCCTGTTATGTTTAGAAGACTTAACAGATGACTTTGATCTTTTTCGTTCAGACCTTTTATAACTTTTTAAGATTTGTTTTTGCTGTTGTGCCTTGAAAACCTTTCAGACGACCTTGAACTTCCACTGTCTGACTTGTAACCTCTTGAGTTGCATCCCTTTTTTCGTCTACTTAATTGTCATCAGCACATTGATTGTGTTAAGTGTCATATAGATTTCAAAGAATTTTGTTATTCTTCTGATTTCTAGATGTAGACCTATCACTGGCAGATGAGTGTCTTGACGAATATTTTCTAGAATAATTTATTCGTCTATATTTTTTACATTGCTCGAAGATGATGTGTGCTTCACTGATGAATCGTTAACTGGATGTCGTAATAACACGGCAATAAATCTTGAATTGTAGTAATATACACTTAGGATGTTTTAGATGGATTTGACATTGAAGTACATGTAGACGTCTTTGTTCTAGAAGAACTTTGTCTGTGAACATTTGGTTTAATATCTGGAAGCTGGAACTCTGAAGTATTATGTCTTGCAGTAGAGTGAACATCATCATCTGTCTCACTGTTGGGAATATCAGGTAGTGCAAATTAACGCAACCAGATCTGTTTTGGTCATTCCCTGGCTTAAGGCAAGGCACTGATGTACAACATCTTCCACGTGAGGTTGTACAGTATATGTTACCTCTATCGTGGCAATCTTGGGTGTTTGCAATGTTGGTATTGATAACATTGGTGATGCAATAGCCATACTATCCATCATTGGTTTATTTACCGGGATACTTGTAGTTGTTGTAACTGTTGATGTTACAAGTTTGGTAACTGGTGTGCCGGGTGTAGCTCCTAAAGCAAGTTTTGTTCTTGTTTTGTCTTGAACTCGGCGACCCTGCTGTAGACACTACAGTGGGTACTGAGTGCATTCTTGTAATGGTCACCGGTATACACATCACAATTGTTGAACAGGGGGTTACTATTGTAGATGACACAGTGGAAACGGTAGCAGATAATAGTGATGTAGTGGCCACTACTGTTCTCATTGATGACACCGATTGCTTCTTCCTAGGAGTCGGATATGCAAAATCGATGACACCCAGCATGTATTTTGCTACATGTTCTGGTAATATCATATACATATCTTCTTTTTGTACTATGCCATACTTTTGTCTGAACTGTATGTTCAAGTCAGCTCTTATAGGTCCTATTTCCGGTATGGTCTGCAACTCTTCTTTAGTGGCTTGAATTATGTTGAACGACATTGTTTTATCACGTTTGTCAAATCAGAAGGGCAAAGTGTTATCACAATATTGTTTATAAAAAAATCCTTAATATTATTAAGCCTATCTTACAATTTACTGATACTTAACTTATGAATCTTATTCATTTCTTGTAACAGTTCCATTCAATGCAGTTCCCTAGTTGGGATAAATTACACATCCTAACTATGAGAGCAACACTATCATGACGTAACCTTTTTTTCAAAGTTTGTAAAAAGCATATAACCTAACATTATAAATTCAAATGATATAGGCAATTATTTCGTAAACTTATTTAAACTATGTCCATGCACAAAGAAATTAATAGCCATGACACGAAGTGCGGGCGAAGACTCACAGAGAATAGTAAATTAGAGTATGACTAATCATTTGAAATTTTATCACTTGATGAACCTAAAAGACGATACCCATATGAAAGTCCAAATTCGTCACTACGGTTGTGAAGTGTGGGGATTCTTTAAAAATATTTCTGAAAAATATGAACATGCTCCCTCAATGAAAATGATCATAAAACAAAGAGAGATAAGCACAGCGAAAGTAAGTTATACATGTTTACAAAGTTAACATACCCTGGAAAACTCATGCATACCATTTTTAGCGGCAGGTATCCCTCTCACATGCTAGGGATTCCATTACAATAATTCAGGATATATATTGACATGGGCATATGTCACTGTCCATAAAACTCAGATCTTCCTGAGTGGCACTGAAGATGAACAAGACGAGCCTTTGTTTACTATATGAACAAAACTCATTAACCATTCGGAAAATGTCTTCTTAAAACCATGGATATATTATGTCGTGAGATTGATACTGTCATCTGGCAAATACGTCTTCATCACAGATGATAGTAAAATTTAAAATTCCTATTTAAAACAAAGCTTAGTTTATTTGTCAACGTCTACCTTTTAATAATTACAATGTGGCCTTGAAACTTAAAGGTATTGCAAAACTTTCCATAACAAATAATTTAAAGTTTTATAACTTGATGTACCTCTAAATTACAATACGCAGATATGACTGCCATTCTAAGCAATCCTATGATTTATGGGGTACCATTTAAATATTACAGAAGATTGATAAATTGTTGTAAATATCTTAGTTGAAAATACTTACTTGAAATATTCGGAAACATGTAACGCTCTGATAGATTGTATATTCACTAATGATGTGAAGTGTCGGGTTTCATCATATTTGCACATGTCAATAATCATTAACCTTTTTTCAATGCCAAGAGAGATGACCATGACGAGTCTTTTTTACCTGTAATAAGAATATGCACATATCTTGGAGAAACTCTGTCTATCAATTGATGTAATCATTATCGAGGGACCTCCTCATCGTAGAAGGAATTAAAATCATTCAATAAGAAGTACTTTCGCCTTGAATCACCTGATGTATTGAACAAATTTGACTGATCATCGCTACAATTCTTAACTACTTGTTAAATTTATTAAACTTCAATTTAAGTATCTCAAAATTATATTAGTCAATTAATGAATGGCTATGAAGATGAGCAAGGCAATTTTTTGTTATGTCTATGAATAAACTTTACTTTCCATTCACGAAATCTGTCGTCTAACGGCTTATGATATTATTCCGCCTAGAAATCCTTCTGAAAGCAGGACAAGGATGTAACACTTTCCCAATCCAACGTTTTGACTTTATTTTCAGTGTCCATGATACTGCAAACTTTTTGAATACACATGGATTTAATCAGGCCGAGCCATTTGTACCTGTATCATATTGAATTCTTGGAAATTCAAATTAAATCGTTTGTCTCTATAACAATTGTATGCCGTTTTATCACTTGATGGACATGAAAACAATAAAACTCTGAAATGTTTCTTATTATAAATTATGGAGGCGAGGTATGGGGTTCCAGTGAAAAATACATGGGCATGTTGTATATATGAAAATGGGCATACTATATAACCAAATTTACAAACATTGGGGAAAAGATGTGTTGAAATGGTAATAGCTATATATACATTGTTTACATGTCAGCGGCAATAATACTTAAGAATATCCTAATATATACAAGTTGAGATAGGTCAGTCATTGTTGCTTGTATTAGCTTTTAATTTATTTTAAAACTTGACGTGATAGCATTTCTTTTAGAAACAAGTTAATTCGTCAATGTCTCGAAGCGCTGCAACTTGGTCAGATGAGAATTTATCAACCATGTTAGTGAATCCAAAGAACATTCTTTGGAACACCTCCATCCATCTCTGAAGTACATAATGTTCACCCGTGAAGCAATGAAGATAGATTGAGTGATTGGGCTGTACAAACTTCTTTAGGAAGTGTATAAGCAATAAGAAGACGTCTGTGCATGAACTACCCTCTATTCCAGCTTTTATATCCTCTGGAATCGGGAAATTGTTTAACTAGTATTCCCGTTCATCATCATCCAGGCTGGCGGCGATAAGTACGACAGCTTTTTAGTGAAGAAATATACCTGGTGAGTTGGCGGGTTCCAAAGTAAATTGGTCTGGAACAGTAACTTTCAGGAATCTGCAAAATTCTTACATTGCCTGTTCTCGTTTAGGCGAAATGGTTGAATTATCCATTGAACCAAATACCTCTTGGATTCTTATGAAGTTGACTAACGCATCTAAGGTTGCTGGGCTACCAAAAGTCATCTGGCTGCCTGATTCAAAGCATTCCTCTTTTACCGCAGCACACGTTCTTCTTCAGGTTGAAATCTTTTATCGAAAATTCCTTGGACATGATGCTTGAAAGCATGAGCCTTCATTTATTTGGCTGGTCCTGTACAGTTTCATGCTTGTCCGGTTTCTACTCAGCTGACGATTTCCTCTTCTCCGTCGCTCCTTTAACCTGACGTAAAATATCATTTGTTTTCTGTTTCTTTAGGCCAGTAGCTGAAATGGTCAGTGTCTGTAGACTTGTAGAGGATGGAAGTTTTCATGTAGTGTGTTGCATTTCTACAGTTATACCCCTTCCTATGGTGACACGACGCTCCACGCCCTTAAGTGCTACCGATGATGTCTTCTAAGCTGCGGGTTTGGACGATGTTTTGTTCCCACTTGCACTGGAACTTAACACCTGCTTGCCTTTAGCTTGAGACTTGTCAGAGTGCCTTTTGTTCCCGTTTTGTTCCCGTTTGCATTAGAACTTTGCACCTGTTGGTCTTCAGTTCGAGACTATATAGAGTGGCTGGTGCTAGATGCGGTCCCGAATCTGTAGTGAGTGCCTTTTCCCATCGTGTTTTTTGAACTTGCAGATGACTCTATAGGATGTCCATGACTTGAGCTAGATGCCCTTTTCTTGACATTCTTGTCAGTTCTGCTGGAACTGTATCCTCTTTAAATGGCTCTCTAGAAGGTGCTCTCATTGGGAAAAAAAACTTTGCAGTTTTCTATTTAATACCTGGCGACGTCCTAGGGCGGTTTTTTCTGTCTGACTTGGTATTGTGTCTTCCTCTACAGGCTCGGTAGTAGATTTCTGTTTGGAGAACTGTGATTCTAGAAGTTTCACCTCGTCTATCAAGTCGAACACATCGTCAACAGGTTCATCCTCAGATACTTTTCCCAGATGCTTTTCCGGGTTGTTGTTTATGTCTTTGAACTGGTAATCTTTCCTATCACTCTCTGGATTGTACGCCTTTGAAACTGTCTTTGAAAGAGGTTTGAGATTCTAAACGTGTTGCTTATCCAGTCTTTATTAGCTATCGGGGTATTTCAATGGCCTTAGCAGCATCTCTGAACCAACAAATGCAGGTTTTCTTGTAACGTTGGGCCTGCATCTTGGCCTTTTATATATGGACCATCTGAAGTATGGTTTCAAGAAGATGCTCGGACTTTTATTCTCCGCCTATGAACTGTGGACATAAAGATAATCGTTCCACAAAGCTGCGCGCTGGATTATAAACACAACCCTTATCCAGATATTTTTGTACTTTTTTAGCGAAATCCTTCTGTTCAGCCATATCTGAAAAACACTGGAGACTCCTGATATTTTGTGATCAATGCTGTCACAGTTCTGTCTTAACAAGCCATCATGTTGTCGTGGTGGTCACGAAGACTGCTTTGCGTAGTTTAACGCGATACAAATATGACGATAATTTTTTCACAATAATGGCTGGTCCATTCCATGCCTGGCATAACTTACGAGATTTTCCTTTTGTAGCTGCTGTATCTAAAAATACACTCTGTCCCCCTCTGAACAAGGTCTTAACAGGATCCCCAAGTCGTATTTTCGCTTCATATTCTTCATTAACATTTTGCTCTAGCAGTTTCGTGTGCTTTCTGTATGGTGTCCATCAACTGTGCTACATACTGTCCATACCCGTCTGGTGTTACTGCCTTTGCATTTGGGAACATCAGCTGAACTGGCGTATTTACCTCTGTCCTAATAATTAACATATTTGGTATGAACCCAGTACATGTACTTCTGTTTACCGAAGTGCGTATAGCCATTGCTATTTGTTGAATGTGCTGGTCCCATTTGTCTTGCGACTTCCACATGAAACATTTGACGGCATCCAGAAACGTTCTATTAAATCGTTGAATTGGACCATTGCTGGACGGCCGGGCTTTACGAATGTGTAATGCCTTACACAGATCTTCAAACAGCTGGTTTTCTTTTAAGTTGCGTCCCTGGTCTGTGAAAACGTGAAACGGAAAGCCATAGCGACTGAAAACCTCGTCAATGGTACCTTTTGCAGTCACATCAGCTTTCTGCGATGGTACCGGTACACATTCTACCCACTTCGTAAACTGATCTACCATCATCACGCAGTACTGGTTTCCTTGCGATGTCTTTTGAAGTGGACCAATGAAATCTATATGCACACGTTCGATGGATATACCCGCCTAATACTCCGTTTACGGAATTTATCGTATCTTCCTTTCTTCTTATTTTGATTACACACAGCAAATGATATCACATAAGACTCAACATCTCTAGAAAGGCGGAACCAGAAGATCTTTTCCTTCAATTCGACTTTGGTTTGAGCTTCTCCCTGGTGAACTGATGAAGGTATATTGTTTTCCAAAAGTAGTGCTTGCACCTTCAATTTTGTTTTGACATTTAGTTGTAAATCTTCGGCTTCTGCATTTTTTTGAATAGGACTCTATCTATCAACAAGAATAAACTTGTATTAAGTCAATAGAACTTCTGAGCTGGCCAGGAATAGAATTCCTTCTTCCGGCTCTTTCTTGTCTTTAAACGAAGCAAAGACAATGGTTTAGTCTTTCTTTGTTGCTCAGTGTGACTATGTCGAAATGTGAGTCACTTCTGCATAGACTTGTAACATCCGCTGTGTGTACACTGTTCACAAGACTCATGTCATCCTCTATATCAATACTGTCTAGAAGATCTGTACTGGTACAGTTACCTAGGGGATTCTGTTGAACTGTGTGTGATCGTCACTTTCCTGTACTCGAATGGACATTTTCTGTTGTCACTCTATCTTTACCCTTGAAATTTGACCTGTTCGCCCCATATAGTTGCCTCTTATTGAACGTTCTCTATATTGGTTGTCAGTCTACCAGACGCAGCCAGACTTATCGAATCGTCGATATCATAGATAAATGGAGCCCATTGTCCGTCAGCCCTGATGCAATAATGACAACTACCGCATGGCAAATCTGCGGGCCTAATACCAGCTATAAAGTCTCTGCACGGCGTCAAAGTTTCCGGAAATCTTGACAGCGTGTCGGAATTACCCTTCTGAATATCCTTCACCTATAGCCGAATCTGAAGCATCCGAATCTTGTATGAGCGGATCTTTATTGTTAAGTAAAGCTAAAACTAGCGAAGAGTAAAAGCTTTCTTTAATGCACCAAATGCTTCCTGTTCCCTTTTTGCCTACTTGAACTGACTTTTGCCGGTAAGATTATACATAGGTAATGCTAGACCAGCAAAATCTTTAACAAATGTCCTCTGATAGTTTTCTAAACCTAGAAATCTTCCAACATCCTTCTTTGAACTTGGCGCTGGCCAGTTGACTACTTGTCAATGTCTCCGGATGTCCTGGACAATGCATTTCCAGTGACCATTCTTCCAACAAAGTCAACTTATTTCTGGAAAGTGTGCATTTTTCTAGCTTGAGCTTTTAACCATGCTTTCGAAAGCTTTCAAGAGCGTCGGCTATATTCATGTAAAGGTCCTCAAAACTATTCCCTATCACGACGATGTTAGCCAAGAAGGCCGAAACAGTTTGCTACGTTTAACCTTGTAATATTAGGTTCATTACACTTGAACATGTTGTTGGTGCATTTATTAGACCAAACCCTATTCGAACATGCTCGTAGAGTCCGTACTTGATCAGAAAAGCAGTTTTCAGTTTTCTTTCTATCTTTTCCACTGATTCGGACTTGCTAGAAAGCTGAATCTGCATCTAGTTTAAAAAACCAGATACTGCCAGGCAATGTATCCGTCACGCTTCCTGATCAGAACTGGTGAGCACGCCCATTCTGATCCCGATTCCTGATTGACACCGGCTTCAACCATCTTCTTGAGATGGCTTTCTTCTTCTCCCACAAAGCCAAATGGTGTTCATTGCATGCGTTGTTTCATTGCCTTTGCATTGCCCGTGTCCACCGTATGTTCGATTGCAGTGAAATTACCCAGAACAAAATCTCCTTTTGTAAAGACATCTTCATAGTCACTTAGGAGTTGGGCTAATTTCTCACTTTGCCCCTTGGTAAGATGTTCAATAGAAGACATATCGATATGTTGTAGAATAGATCTTGTGGATTATCTCGCACCTTCACCTTTACTGGAACCTTTTTTTAATTCTGAAAGACTTCTTTTGAGTGTGTGAATTTTTGGTGCAATCTCTTTAGTTTCAGATATTGTTTCATATCGTCCGTTTGTTATACAGTTCTGCATTCTGTTCTTTCCCTTCTGGACACAGTTGTCGTCTTTGTAACTAGAAGTAATTTCGGAGTACTGGTCATCGGGGTTTTCCAATATTTTTTGTATTTGATATGCACTGGCTATCACTTTGCCTTATCGGAGAGTCTTATAAGATTGAGTCAGATTGGCAAAACAGACGACTGGTTCCGATCGAAATGGTCTCAGCGTCCGTGGTATTAGTATTCGTAGTCTGTTATTAGTATTCGTAGTCTGTTCAACATTTCGTCTGGCTCCATAAGGTAATCATCCAGTTGGCAGTTTGTTCTGCAAGGCATTCGGGCTGCTGAGTGCAATCCCAACACGTTTACTCTAATCAATTACAGATTTACCATCACGATAGGTTGTATTCATTGGAATCTTTTCTCCATTGGAAACTAACGTGTCAGAATTAATATCTAACATTATGCATAGATGATGCAGAAAGTCATGTGCAAGCAACATTTCCTCACTAATTGTGTTACGTATTCCCAAGTATTTAAATGTTTGTGACTCTAACCGCAACTTCAAAGATTTTGTGTTAAAACACTTTGATACGGTATTTTTATCTGCCATCTGCATAACCACATCTTTGAATTTAGCAGGCTCATTCAAGCTGTTGTATAGTTGTAGGGAAAGAAAGGTAATCTCTGCACCAGAATCTATTCAAGCTTTGAATTCTTTACCATCTACAATCAAGTATACAAATAAAGATCCATGCTTGAACTTGGTGTACGCCGACTACTTCTTCGGCATGTCCTTCTTGGACCTGTTTAGATAATCTTGCAGGTTTTAAATGACTGACCTATTTATCACGCTTAATCTTGCTTGAATCTTTTGATGTGACATCTTGCTGACTAGAAGTCTTGCTGCTGTCGGGATCCCTTATACATGACTGGACTTTCTTCTATCAGGGTCTTGCTGTCTATATAAACTAGAAAATTTAGACTTAATGATACTAACTATATTCCTATCATCTCTTTTATGCAGATTATCATTTGCGTCGCTCCTATTCACCGCAGCTGTTGTTGGACTAGAAGTCACTTTAAGGCTTTGATTATGCAAGCCCTTTACTACCTTTTCTGTGGGCTGGGACAGTTGGCCTTTTCGTCTAGCCCTTGAGTGTTTAAATAATCTCTACCTGTCTTTTACTTGAGCCACTCTATGTATCGTTGACGGTCTTTCTAAATATGGCCTCACCTTCTGCAGAAGAAGTAGGCTCATTCAAGCTGTTGTATGGAAGTGTCTGCATTTTTCTTTGCGACTTCATCTTTGAGTGTTGACGTCTGCTGAAACTTAGTTATCTGTTGGAGGGCTTTCTGTATCATCTTCTGAACCCTTGCTTCAGATGGAGAAATCACTGCACTTCCATCAACTGCCTCAGAAATATATTGATGCTGTTTCACGGCAATAAGTACGTCTTGCATACTATTTGGTTTGTTGAATCATGCATGTTTATCGGCTTCTTAACCAATACATCCCTGGGAGTACTTGTTCTTGCATTCTATGACTTGCTGTTAAATCGCGGAGTGCACTGGAGGAAAACGTGAGTACTCTATCAGCTCAGTCTTCTAAGGATACATCTTCTGTTTGTCTAGCCTGCTGGAACTTTATATGCGAGGTTTCGGTTAGACCTTGGTCACCGAATCTATTTTCCCATTTGCGATTTTATTTGTTTAAAGAGAATGCAATTACCCAATTTTGATTGTAAAGAAATCTACATTTTCCTTGAAGGCTCCAGGTAAGGTAATCTCGACATTTAGTGTCTTTCCAGTCCATTACAGTTCTGTAGCTTCAAACTGTTGTTTAAAAGACAGCCAACTGGTCTTTCCATCACATCGCAGATTCTTTTGGAGCTTCATTTGATCTCCTCCCATTGAAGATTTCCAAACATTCTCACCAGAGTTAGACTCAGCAGAACTTGAACGACCATATCTTCTAGTGCTGCTATGACGTTTAAATTTGGACTTGTGGTATGGCTGTGGACTTTTTCTGTCTTTTGAAATTATTTTATTCTTATGAAGAGGAGACTGTTTGCTATATCCACGAGACTGTCTGGAAATTAACCGACTGGAACTTTTTAATCAAGATTGTCAGTGTATGGAATACGACCTTGATCTATATCTATTTCTGTTATTCCTAATCTATTTCTGTAACGTCGCTTTGAGACATGTCTCTTTTTATCAGTTGACTTGCTTCTATTGTTGGAGATTGACTCACAGGAACTTGAAAAATGACGCAACACTGCCCTTTCCCCTTTCAACTTGAAGTATGGTGTTTGGGCACTGTACCTTTAGAGGTATGGCTGTAGTTTGAAGATTTGTGTATCCTGTTATGTTAAGAAGACTTGTCAGATGACGTTGATCTTTTCCTTTCAGACCTTTTACAACTTTTGTAAGATTTGTGTCTGCTGTTATTTCTAGAAAACCTTTCAGACGTCCTTGAACTTTCACTGTCTGAGTTGAACTTGTTACCTCTAGAGTTGCATCCCTTTTTTCTTCTGTTGATATTTTATAGATTTTTTACACTTCTTGAAGATGATTTGTGCTTCACTGATGAATTGTAATCTTTATCACACGGCAATAAATCTTGATTTATAGTAACAGACACTTTGAATGTTTTAGATTGGTATTATCTCACTCACTCACTCACTCACTCACTCACTCATTCAATCATTCAATCGTTTATTGTATAAATGTTATTTCTTTTCAG
>JAUMHA010117727.1:0-12035 GCA_032359765.1 Saxidomus gigantea
TACAAAATATATTTAGCAAAGGTGGTTACATGTACCATGTTTATTAATTATGTTGGCGTTACATGCACGCAGTCTGCTGTTTTGTCTCAGTTTTAAGGTTATGTCTGTATACAATTCTGTGCCTATTGTAGTCATAGTTTTCATATTTCTATATATCATGATTGTTCTGACAAAAGTGATCCAGCTCATTTCAATTCAACTTGTTGCATGTACCCAGTCATACTTTGTATTTTACTTATTACTTATATACTTATTTTACTTTTATCTATTCATTTTTCACATTCTGTAGACACATAAAAATACTGACAACAGATTCTCAAACATTCATATAGTCCATATAGTTGTTTATTTCTAACATGGGCTTATCTCATACTCCATATTTTCTATACAACACTGAATTATTCACAAACTGCAAACAGAAGCTGTCACTCGTTCAAAAGCATTCAAAATGAAACACTGGTACATTCAATATGTTGCTTCTTGGTACATTCCAAAGAAAGATCAACTACAAATGTACTTGTTGCATTACAGTTTTAAATGTAGCTTTGGGAAAGCCAACTCACGGGTCGAGCAATTACGTAGTGGGACGAGCAGGTTATTCAAATGATGCAACAGATGGAATAACACATGCAGACATGATGTACGGTTCCTGCTTCCACTCCGCTTTTGAAAATAATCCATGGTTTTTAATCGATCTTCAAGGAATATACACACTTTACTGGGCGGAAGTAAACATGAGAATGGATTGCTGTGGTGAGTTTGAGAACCGATTTCATTATCAATTATCACAGTAAACTTAGTGTATAACGAATTTAAATGTGTTCCTTATATCCGGAGAACGTGAAATCTATTTATAGCATTTCCATATTAAGTAAAGAAGGAATTTCGCTTTATCCGGAGCCGTTATATACAAAATTAACTACATGTGTTTTATGTACACTTTCACTACAAGTTAATCATATTTATGATTTAGTGTCTATCTTTAAATTATCTTTCAGACTTGCGCCATAAAAATGCCGAAATTTCTACTGGTATTGAGTTAAGAAATATGTCTGCCGCTGGTTTCATTTGCGGAAGGTTTGGCCCTATCAATGACATGGACTTGCACAATAGACTTGCTCGATATGTTAAGTTTGAACTATTGTATGAAGAGAATTTCATCAATTTGTGCGAAATGAAGGTTTACGGACACTTAGGTATGTTGCTTAAATAGTCCCTGACAGTAGTAACTTATAAGTAGTGTATGTCATGACTCTTATATAGTAAACTCCGTTTATAACGAACTCATTGGGATAATTTAAATATGTTCCTTATATCAAAAGAAGAAAAACTCGGGCAGAGAAAATTTGTTCCTTTTATCCGGATTTTCGCTATATCTGGTGTCATTAAATGCGGAGTTCACTGTTGTCATTAAAGTGAAAGGGTGCAATCGGTGAACATCATAAGGATATAATATATTACGCTCTACAAATTATGATATTATGACGTTTGTTTGATCGAAAATGATATCATGCTATTATAACTTTGTTCAGAAACATTTTCGTATTTGAAGCGAAAGTTTAAAAATACTTTTATGCACAATGTAGTATGTTTGCTTTATTTAAAAAAAAACTATCAAAGTGTTATTACTATTCAGAGTGATGATCGTAATAATGTTTAGTACGATATTAATCGCTGAATTAAAAGGACTATAAAACAAAATGTAACTTAATGCAAGAATAGGATAGAACGCTTGGATTAGTCTGTTTAGAGAAATAGAGAAATCATTTCTAGAAAAGAGAAAACGGAAATTCAAACGTGATAACTCAGCAACTTGAAGTTGTTTTTGTCGTAATTTCGACAAAGGGCGAACACAAGACGTACTAAAGTCGATAACACGAAAAATCAACAAGAACAGATAAAGCACAAAGGTTTTGCTTATAAATTGTCGTGTTTTCGACTTTTCGCCTGTGAAAGTCGAAATCTCGAAAACACGTAAAAATAGCTACTTGTCGAATTTTGACTTTTCACCCAGACACGACGTATTAAAACCCACCAACTTGAAAATCAATGAAATTATGCATAATATTCCGCCCTTTGTCATGTTTTCGCCTTCATTCTATGAAAACGCCGAAAAACGACAAAATGACTACTTGTCGAGTTTTTGTGTTTTCGAATTTTGATATTTCAAATGCGAAAACACAACATGACAGAAATCAGCCACCATTATGTTGTTCTTTAATCATGTCTCGAAGCTTTGCGTGAAGAAGTTAGTAATTCTGGCATCAGCTTGATATGTTTAATACACTTGACTTATTTCTGTTTTTAATTGCAGTGAAAGAAATAGATGCTTCAGATCTTGCGTTTGAAAAACCAGACCCAGGTAAACACTACTTATTGGTGCAAGCCGTAATGATAAATGCTATTCTACGTATAGAAAGTTTTCATAGCGTTTCGGTTACGACAGAAACACAACTTAATATTGTATCACTTTAACTGTATTTATTCAAGTAAAACTCTTACACATTCATGAATGTTCATACATTGACATTTTGACTATCTGTCAAAACAACGCTGTAACCATTGTTTGGATCTAGATTACCTTTAAAGGAAGATAGAAGGCATTTGTTTTGTCGATGTTATAGGGAAATTATAATCTTCAGTACGAACGTAAAATTGCATATGTAGTTATCTTTTGACTTATAACCGTTCAGTTGACGGTCAGTGGGGTAACTGGGGACCTTATTCAGAGATATGTTTCTGTAACGGATCACAGCCTAGGAGACGTGCATGTGAAAGTCCTGCCCCATATTTTTCTGGCCGGGACTGCGATGGAACAGATACATCATACAGGTCCTGTTTGCCCGATGTCCAGTGCGAAAGTAAGTATCAATAATACATCATTTTCTTTATCTGAAAAACTTTATATGCCTATCTGTCAAGGCATACTGTTTTATAAGGTCGCCTTCGGCTCGCATGCGAGCGGCATCCGCAGAAATCACTAGCTCTCCAATTTGAAAATTTTATCCAATTGGGCATAATACTAATCTTCATGTGACATTTAGTCAGACTAATAACTGCTGCATTATGAGCTATTTGGATAGAAAAACGTGCTTAAAATACGTGCACATTGGTTAATAGCAAGCATGTCGTGCCTGTCTGTTAGTGAGAACTTGTACAGTGTCGGTGTTGCAAGTTAGTATTATTTGCAGTCCTACGTTACACGTTTTTAAATAATATTACAGAGAACGCAACTAATAACACATGGATCAAACAGACACTTTTTTAAATAAACTGCATTGTAGCATATTCAAACGCACCAGAAAAATTTATGTTCAATAAGATAAAATAAGATATGCTATGATGAATGATATTCATTTTGATATGTTATTAGAAAATCCAAACTTAGTCATAATGGATTTATCTAATACTTCTGAAATAAGGTTTTGTTTTATATCAGTTACACTTGAGTTTATAGATTTATTGTCGCAAACTCATTTTTCTAATTAAATGTCGAATAATGTAAATAACTTTTTCAGTTAAGAATGTTGCATTGCACAAAAGCACACATATGTCGTCTACACTTTTAACACACAACGCTAGCTTAGGAACTGACGGTAATTCCAGTCAACAACCATCTACATGCTTTCATACAAAGAGGGAATACCAACCTTGGTGGATGGTGGATTTACATGATGTTTATCATTTACATCATTTAGTAATGCACGACTTTGTCACGAACGGTATGCTTGAAATATATAATCTGGATTACATTGAAGGAACATTCCTTTTATAAATGTTTTCAGACACTTACGCCGCATGGGCCTATGGTCGTGGAATGACACGATGAATTCCAAATACTGACTAGTTCCAGGGTATTTTGTATTTCAAGATAACAAATATAATCGTCGCTTTCAGTTGTTGTTTTGAAAGAACTGTGTTAGCAGAAACGCTCTTCTTCTAGCGGTTTTATGTGAATATTTTGTAGACTGTAGCTCTTTTGTCCCTTCAGAAACAAACAGTGAAAGAGGAAATCAGAAGAATACGCTTGCCGATTGAAAGAATGTACACAAATTAGTTTCTGCTTTGGAAAACTCTTATATACAACTTTTACAAAACGTTTATACAATTGAAGCACAGATCATACTTATCCCATACCTTTTTCAGTCACTCCTTATTGACGTTTTTATAATACTAGGTCAACAGCGGACACCATGCAATGAAACATCAATTAAATATCAACTTTCTTTCATAAATGTAGGTATGACCAACATATGCTTATATCAAAACAGATATTAAATGAATTAGTCCTTTTTATTTTAACTTATTATAGCTACGAGAAGCAGGAGCATTGAAGTTACTGCGGGGTTGACGAAATGTGAAATGACGTCTAAATATTTTAAATGTGGAGAGCCAATGTATCACAGAGCTAAGACAATTGACATGATTGGTACTGTTGCAAGATTTGTTAAACTGCAGATGATGGGTATCAAAGAGTTCTTCCATTTATGCGAGGTAGAAATATATGGACAAACAGGTATTAGTATCAAATATTTTCCTTACCAATCTTGTTGATTCAAGCAAACATTTTAAACGTTATATTCCTATATAAACTTAAGCATCATACTTAACAGTTTTAGATCAGAACAATACGTTTTGATTTATAAAATTGTACTAGTTATAAAGATACATGCTAGATATCACGGATGATATGTTAAAACGAGAGTAACAACTATGATTCTATGCGCCAAATAAAAACTTATACCGAATTTCAGAACCATGTCAGCCTATAATCAATAATCATATACAAACAATTTGAGTGCAATTTTATGATAATACCTGTAAATCAACCGAGAACCGTATTACATACTCATTCACTCTGGTAATTTTCAGCTAGACGAACAGTTGAGGATAACTGTGAGGACCAACATATCGGTATGTTTGCTTGCAAGTTTTATTGCTCATACATTTGTAACACTTTGTTATAAATGAAATACTTATTGTTACAAATTTGTAAATCTTTAAAATGATATTCGACGAAGTGTTGTAAGCTTGCATAGTAATATTAGCATTTTGTGATAACAGGTTAGGACTAGACATTTTAATAAGTTTCGTTTACATTTGATAATATTAAGTTGACGGAAACTGGTCATCCTGGTCTCCATGGACCACATGTTCAGAACAGTGTGGGACCGGAAATAAAACCCGAACGCGCACATGCACTGACCCAGCTCCAACAGATGGCGGTAAGCAATGCGTTGGCGGAAGTACGGACATGCTGAGCTGCATGGAGTACGGGAATTGTCCATGTAAGAGATATACCTATTTTATTACTAAATAATAATACCGGTACATTAAAATAGAATCAAAAATGTAAAGTATGATTTATAAATCATAACTTTTAACTTTAGCTCCTACAGTAAAAGTTGATTGATGGACTTAAGTCATGACATGTCTGAAAATACTAAGCAAAGTAAAAATTCCAAGAAACATTTCTATGTAGTACTTTCAAACAAAAACACTCACCCTGTACAACTCAAATAGTTTTCTCGTAATAGAGAACAAATTGTTTCGTATTCTAAAACCATTATACACTGCATGTTGAAATTAGCTGTCTGACCTTGTTACAGTTGTATTGATATCTACTGGTAACAAAGGCAAAATGTATCGAGTGATAAGCATGATCTTGTGTTAGGTACTCGTGAAAAAATGGTAAATCAGCTTAGTTTTAAATAATTTATTAGACAATAATTTTCGCCTTCAGACTGCTCAAAGCAATTCGGAAAATGCTACCATTTCTTCCCTATACTTACCAACTGGCGGTATGCTGGAGAGGAATGTTGGCACAGAGGTATGCAACTTGTTTCTATCAGATCAAAGTCGGAACTCAGGTTTATGAAGTTCCTTCTTCGTGAGGATAGATACAAGAACAACCAGCCTTTACCAACGAATCCAAATCTTGGTGTCCATATCAACGCAAGCTACTTTGCACATATTGGTAAGTTTGAAGATCAAACGTAGTACGATCGCCGGTACAGCAATTTCACAACTTGTTTTATTTTCATTGCATACTATATAAATCAAAAGTAACTTGTCTGCAACAAAAACAATGTTTTGCGTTAACTGTCACATCCAAAGATATCAACAATTGAAAATAAAATGAAAATACAATTAGAAATGCACATAAAATGTCACTTATATTTGAGTTTTATAATAACAGCTTACATGGCCATTTCACGTTAGGGTATATTTCTAAGTTTTATATACATTACAATATTCTATAACACATACATGTGTTTGTATATTTAGGCTTACATCGTTCAGTTAGAAGCAACAGCTATGGTATAATTACTGATCTCTGGGAAGACAATAGTCCCGCAACGTTTTTGGCATGGTAATACAAATGTTAACGTATTTGCCTTGCATATTTAGCGCGCAGCTTTTTTTGTCATCAAATTCAATCATGGTATTGCAGTATTTTATCCCGTTCTAAATTTCATAGAAACGGCCTATGTGTAAAACATTTCATAGTACCTAACCGGCTGATAAGATAGTGACATACATGTACAACGTTTTCACTGGGTGACAAATAAAGCTTCCCACTAAACATGTTAGTGTTCATCCGTTCTTGTTCTATGAAAAACAGAAAGTCTACTGTCGTTGCGTTCCTGTCGATTTTTCTATTTTCATAGAACAGTTAAGATAAATACTAACAATTACTTAGTAGAGTAGATCAAAAGTAACTATTTTTGACAAATTCAGTGGCTAATATAGATAATTATAATCCTCTTCTTTTGTACACCGACACTTTTAAGGAAGGTATGGTATATGTTTTTACCCTTGTCTGCTCTTTTGTCCGCAGATTAAGTCACACGTAGCTTATAAACCATCATAGCCAAAGTCATTCAACCTTACTGAAACGTATATCCTACCGAACTGTTGCTCACCTACATTGGTGCCTGAATTAGCAATGAATGGGCACTTTCAGCTTATGTTGCTCGTATCAGGAAACTGCACAGAAAGGTTGATTGGCATGTCACCCTTTACCCCAGTGAGAGCAAAGTTATAGCCCTTGCAATAACTAAGAATGCACATTTTAAGCTTGTGTTGCGTGTAACTCAGAAAATAAATATTGCCATTACCATGAATGCTTATAGAATTATTGTCCAGAATTTGCGCTACAGTAGTTGCGTGTGACCTTGATCCAGTAAGAATTATTGACTTAACATTGGCATTTTCAGTTTGTGTCACGTACAACTTAAAAAGTATTGTAATAATCATCATTTCATTAAAGCTGGTGTAAATCAACATCTGATCATAGTGTTTTATTTGAAGCCTGAGATATGTCATGGTCAAACCGTGCGTATTTTGGACAGCATTAAACACTGTTTCAGTATGGAGATAGAAGTATTGATAGACAGTTGTATAAATGTTCTATAGATACATTTCTAGACTGTTTTATCCGGATTAAAGAAATAGAGAGCAAGAGAAACACAAACATTACCACACTGAAAGTTAATCATACCCCAGAAACCTTTAAACTGCACTTGATCTTTTTTTGCACTCACAACATAAAGTGTACCTATCCCTGTGTGATAAAGCATATGGCAACGGCGTGCGCCTGTCTTCACATTATAACTCAAGCCGTACAGATCTGTAATGATGCTTGCATCATTACTGAAAATTTTATATATTTCTCTTTATTTCTGTTTATTTCTGTATCTGCGGTCCATTACTTGTAGGGCAGAAAGTGAGCCTGCTCAGGGAAACAAGTGCACACGGATGAACTTCCGATTGTATGACCAAGATAATTCCTGGGAAACAGAAGATTGTGAAGCTGAAATCGCGGAATATTTCGTTTGTGAACAAAAGATGAATTCAGGTAATCACTGTCGTCCAACACGTTAATGTTAATTTTTTAAGATTTAGTTATGAAATATGCAATTTACACCGCTCATATGAAACAAGACCGTGAAGGCGATAACAGAGAAATTGTCAGAAGTGTTTCACTAGATATTCATATATGTACAGTTTAAGGACTTTGCAAGTAATTGTGTATCCTAACTGACAATCGCCGTTCTAACCAGTGTCTAACGATAGCTTTAAAGATAAAATATGACCAAAGTCAATCCTTTGTATCATGAATATACTACTTTGATTATCATGTACTAATTTGAAAATATATTATCCACTTTAGACATATAACTTTTTAATACTCATAGTTTTATTTTTTTCCGGACTTTATCCTTAGACAAACAACATTAAAAATCCGTTTAAGTTTTTGTGTGTATTTGCTTTAAAGTTTCAGTCGTTGATGACAAATATTTACCTCAGAAGCACAACTGGGTTCTGATACCGGATCAACTACCGGTAATTGAGTACGAGGGAAAAGTAAATACAACAACATCCGCTTTATCGTGCGCTTCTTGGGCGAGCAAAGACAGAAAATTGCGGACGTACGATTCCACATACAGTCCTTATGTACACGATAACTTCATAGACGATACTATGTTTCCAGACGGATCAATAGTCGCAGCTGAAAACTTTTGCCGTGATCCGGGCAATGACAGATACCTTTGGTGTTACACCCAAGAAGACTCTATACAGTGGCAAGAATGCAGCGTCAGAAGTACCTCAGTCTTCTTTTGTCTGAAATCGTACATTATATTTGGATGTAGTATAATAATAATATAATGGTTAAGGTTCTGATCGTAGTTTTAGCCTATATTTAATATGTGGGAAAGTTTGTAGTAAAGGAGTAAGGAAGTCCTTCCAAGGAACAAATGTTAGTGTACATGTCCGCTTGTAAATAACTGAAATACGTTGAAACTAACGTTAAACTACAGAGAATATGATGCACGTTTTGTTTTCTTTAATAAGCAAGTTTCATTAACAAAATATTTCGATAATAATGCCTTACAATATGTGTTGCATAAAGATCAGTGAAAGAAGCACAAGTAGCTGAACATTTGTTATCGATATAAATAGCGAAAAAGTGGCAATTTATTTCATTTAAAATGTACGTTGCAAAATGTAAATTGAAATGTTAATGAGAAAAGAAAAAGCGTCCGCCGTGCAACCCATTAGTTCTATCGAAAGGAATTGTACCACTTTTCCAGGAAGTTTTGAACGGACGTGAATTATTTATTTTCATTTTAAGCATCAAGTCAATATCTTCCATACATATAGCCTTACTAAAGAAAACAGTTTAAATCTAAGACATGTCTTTGATTTCTTTCAGTGCCCTTCAAAAATAACACATTTGATGGTTATTTTAAGTACACTGGAACGTTGAGTAGAACGTACTCTGGTAAAAGTTGTCAAAGATGGGACTCAAAGTCGCCACACGCAAACTATGCTCATTTGTACTTCTTTCCCGGAGAAAGTTTAGCTCAGGCTTCAAACTACTGCCGAGATCCATGGGGCAGTGGATTTCTCTGGTGTTACACCACTGATCAGGCCACTCGGTGGGAGCCATGTATACTAGAAGGTATGGTCTGAGAAGCCGTTTGACTATATAAAGAAAGCCAAGAAGCCTTTCATCGATTGTATCATAACCGATCACCATATGTTCATGTCCGTTTAATGGGTTTCAATGGTTTAAAGAAACATTTCTATTTTACTGTTCAGACGAAGACCATATATGGACAAAGTCTTTTGGTTTTCATTTTCCTATATCTATAGAAGACATTAAAAGCCGTGAACAAACAGTGTCGTGAAATATTAAAAATACAAATACAAAGCCAACCTTACATCAGTCAAAGGCAGTAGAATACATTTCTTCATAAAAACGGATATCGTTGTTTAAGATACCAGCTATGAAAGTGAAATGGAATGTGAACATGTAGTCAGTGTTCTAGGCACTGACAACAAAAAGATAATTTGTAGTATGAATCGAAATATAAAGAGAGTTTTACACAGAATTTAGATATAAGATATTACTGTTTCCTGCTAACTTACTTTATCTCATAAGAAAAGACATTACCATAAGTTAGGTCATCTGAAATGTCAAAGGAGTTACGAAATATATTCACGGTTATCAATTGCTAATGCTAAGACTTACTTGGACATATTTTAACCACAAGCAAACAGGCTTTTACTGTTGCATGTGAGGAATGTGTGACACAAGAAAAAGAAACTGGATTCAGTTTTCGGAGCATTTTAGTGAAGTCAAACAGTGAAGCAAGTAAACAGTAGTTAGAAATGTCAGATATGATGAATTAAGTAAGATTCAGTTGCTAAACGATTGGAGGAAGCAATTTCTGGGCCATAATTTCAAAGAAAATTAAAAATTATTTTCTGCAGGTCTTTTATTATTTCTTTTTAGGGCTAGAAAGACCAATTATTAAGTGACTGATTTTAAATAATGCTAGTGTTTGTATCACTGTGTTTCGAAGTAATTTAATTTGTCTTATTTTGGGTTTATAGTTGATATCAGTAATTTCATCCGTTTTAACAGTGAAGTTTACTCCTAGTAATTTTCCAATGTTAACCAAGTTCTACGCATTTTAACTCATTGCAATTTCTATAAAAACCAATCCATACTGCCTTAGTTTTGTCCCTTTTAGCACAAAATTTTAAAACCTTGAAAGTGTTATGCATTGAACTTTCTGTACCACCTAACACAAGTGTTGTATCATCAGCATATTTAGAAAAGAGGAATTCAAGTTTATTAATGGATGTACTTTTATATTATTATTGTTTTTGAACAGTAGTGCTAGGATCTCGGCGCATACAAGAAAAAGATACGGAGATAAGGGATCACCTTGACGACAACCTTTATGATAAAAAGGAACCAGTCTGATAAGCGGCCATTAATAATGACACTGGACTGTATATTTCTGTAAAATAGCTGAATCCAATGGACAAAATTGTCCCCGAAATTAAAGAAGTGAAGAACATTTGAAATAAATTTCAAAGAAACAGAATCGAAAGCTGTTCGAAAGTTCAGAAGCAATAACATGCCTGGAATGTTATTTTTCTCAGCAAAGAACATAGCATCATATATAAGTCTAACATTATCTCCAATAAAACGTCCTGATGTAAAACCATTATGATTTTCACTTATTATTGAATTTAACACCTTTTTGATTCTGTCAGCTATGCTTGCAGAGGCAATTTTATATCTTACATTTAAAAGTGAAATTGGACGCCAGTTCTTAAGATATGATTTGTCGTTGTCTCCTTTTGGGATACATGTTATGACCCCTTGTTTATGAGAAATGGATAATTCTCATATGACAAAACCATAGTTAATAGACCGAACTAAAAAGTGACAAATATGTCACCAAAAGAATTTATAGAAGGATACTGTCAAGCATTTCTTTATAGGTCAAATTGCCCTGTAACTGCTGTTTTTCTTCTTCAGACAATTTGGGATATTTACACTCATAAATGTTGCATTTACACCTGTTTCTTCAGTTTCATTTGAGCATATAGGGTTTTATAATGTTTGTAAGTTTCATTTAGGATGGAGCCTTGGTGTTGAAGTAAACTTTCCGTCTTAGAATATAACCCGTTCATAACTTTAGAAACAAAATTGCGGTTTTCAAGATTGCAAAAATATCGACTTGGTTTCTCCCCCTCAAAAATCCATTTTGCTTGTGTTCGAACCAGTGACCCTTCTAGCTTCTATTTCCTTAATTCTTGTAACTCTGCTTATTTTTGTTCAAAAATGTGTTAATTAATATTTTGTGAATTTCGTAAAGCCTCTACTACTTTCTGCAATTTTGTCTCCCTTTTATCCTCTTGTTGCTTTTTGTAAGTTGAGTTAGCAATTGTTTTGCCCCTGATCTCCATTAATAGTGTATTCGAGAATAATTTGTCATTTATTGTAAATTTAACATCATTATTTGAAATATTTTAAATGGGTATGTTCATGTCTTGGTTGTTTGAGGAATACTGTAATTGAATAAGGGTTATGAGCTGTTTAACCTGAGTAACATATTGTTTGTCGTTTAAGATAGAATCATTAAATTTCCCTTCTTGAATTTATCAAGCTGAATATTCATAACTATCAAAGAATGATCCGTTCGGTACACAGAAAGTATGAGTGA
>JAUMHA010117949.1:0-17669 GCA_032359765.1 Saxidomus gigantea
CGAATATTCGAATATATTCGAATATGCCAAACCGAATATTCGAATATTGATTTTAGTATTCGTTCCCATCCCTACTTCACATAAACATTTATTTTCTAATGTGCGCGTTTATGATACATGTACAAATGTAAATGTTTTATGAACAGACAGACTTTGAAAGATCTGGTCTATATATATATACCAATTGAAGAAAGCTGACTTTAGCTCACTTGTAATAATTCGAAATATTTTACAAGGTAAGTTTTTATATATGAATAACAGACTATAAGTGAATAATATGAAAACGGCAAAATGAAAAAAATACTTTTACATTATACAAAGAAAGAAACAAATCCTGCCATAAAAATGATCGTTATATCAGTACTTGTCTACTACATTATATGGAATTGAAATCCCCTTATTTAAAATCTATCTAATCAGTTCTTTCTAACAAACCTGTGAATCATCTCTTGTATAGTTCACAATATTCTAAGAAAATTTATATGTGACGTCAGAAATGATAAATAACTTAGAAAAATAAAAAATGTATAAAGTACATGTAAATAAAAAAAACAATATTCCAAGAAAACTGATATGTAACATCAAAAATGATAAACAGCTTAAAAAATTATAAATGTATAAAATAAATGAAATTGCTTAAAACATTTCAATTACTGCCCAAAATACAGCACTAACTTATTACATTTCATATCACAGAAAACTGAGGGCATAATTAAGTAAGCATACCTGTTCATTGCATGTTAATGTATGGTCATATCAAAATATATAAGAAAATATCAAAATAAACCATTCCTATTTGAACTCGACTAAACCAACGGCAGATAATGATATTTATGGCTAAAGTATCTGCTGATATTACACAAAGCAATATAAACAAGAATTACCATTGAATGTGATTAAAATACACCCAAACGCCTTATCACAAGTCTTAGAATGTTTTCCCGTTACATTTTATATTTGGTTACAGTATGGTATTATAACAATTCGTACAAAAAGGTCACAGTTAAAAATATTCGTATTTTAAATGAGACATTGACCTTGAACCAAGATAGCTGAATTCTTTAAAGTGATAATGGGACTTTAACATGTTTATTGAGTTTTTCAAGTGTCCCTCTTCAGTAGGGTTTAGGAATTAAAGAATCACAACTTTTGACCATGACCTTGATCTTGCTAGGATAAGATAAATATTTGACTTGAAAATCATCAAGGGCGTTCTGAAATGCACTCTCATGATCTTTAATCCCAGCTAGCATCTTTACCTTCAACCATCGGTTGAAATATGAGTTTTCTTAGATATCATAATAAGATAACCAATCCGCACCTCGACTCTATAAAATGAACATTTGAAGTTTTATGAAGATCTTTCAAGGGGGCAAGGCAATAAAGAGCTACACGAAGACAACAGTGACATTGACAACGAGACAGCACGGTTGGAGCATTGATTAAATTGTTCTTGTCGAGCTTGACCATACTGAATACAGCTGCTGCACCTCGTCATGACATGATGAACACTTGACCCCACCATAAGTGTTACGTTTGCATTGAGTTGGTCGAGATAAGATGGAATTTGTTTTCCATTACTGTCATATAGTACTTTCAGTATTGCTGTACGGTAATAAACACTCAACTTTAACTGTTTTCCATTTAGCAGATTACACAAATTTTCTAGTCATGGAAAAACACTAAAATGATCTTATATAATGTTTACAATGGTTCCGACAAACAAAAATGTGAAGAAGTTGATCTGTGTTCTTCAAAGTTCAAGGCTGTGATAAAATGTATGTCATATACAGCGCTCTATACCACTACCGCCATATGTGTAGGTTGCCTTCAATGATGTAAAAAAGAAAGTCACATATTCCGAAAACTCTTTTATTTTTTCTTCTTCCTTCGTCTCCTGGATTTTGGTCTTCCTGTGGTGTCGCTTTGTGCATCACATTGACTTGTTCTCTCTGTAAGGAAATAGTTTTATCTTTGAAAGAGAATAATAGTCTATGACTGTGACATACATTGTATCTAGTTGAAAGCTTGTACTTACTAGTCCCATGTATTTTGAATCCATACATTTTCATTACCACAATCACAACCAATGTTTTACAAATACTACACTGAGAAACACCAAACAACGCAATAGTCAAACAAATAAGGCGCACTCAATCATTGTAAATATAATTAGGCAGCATTTCAGAACAAGGTGTGCAGCTACCGAACAATGCCTTGGAAAAGCTTAATTGTGCTTCTCTTTTCTTCTACCCAAATCAACCAGGATAGCCTCAAAAAGAGAGGTATCCGGGATAATGAGGTCATTATAAAATCTGAATTCAAGACAGCATCTGCCCTCAATATTGTAAAAATGATAATTATTTTAATTGTGGCATCCAACCTTATAAACCCACTACTAATTGCGAATTTTGAGATTGATGTTTTCAAGGTAAGACATTTTCACTTTCCATGGATTATAAATATGTCCCAACTTGTTGATCGTACTAGTATTTTGACGTTTGCTTTTGCCAGGTATTATTCATATCTGCAACTAAAATCTCCATGGTCAGTGAACGCTTTTCGGCATACCGTATAATGTTGTTTCTGTTAGCTCTTCTGTCTGTCCACTAATTTCATTGCCTACATTCTTTTCGGAGAGCCCAGCCTTTTTATCTGTCGATCTGTTTCCTTTGCCTGTGAATAGACATTAGCTAGAATTGTAAACCCTATTCAGAGTCAATAAATCATAGTAGATCAATCGGTCCAAAAGTAAAATCATTGCATTTACACATAAGACTTTATTTTAAGACGTAGTATCCAATAAGTTGTAAACGGAAAGACAAATGCAGAAACATTCAAATTATACATCATTCTTAATTTGCATTGTCAATATTGCTTACGTTTTGCTCCGATTTTCTACATATACAAGTGGTTGTTTCGTAACTTAACTTATTTCTACACGAGCACCATTTTTGAAAGTTTTACTCTTTTGTACAATTTTGCATTTCTTTTATTTTCAAGATATTGACAAAAACACTCATTCTTATTATCAAATAATTGATAAATAGAAATAAAATTGTTTTATACCTGATTCTCTGACATCAAATGCCGTCGGTTCTTTCCACGTAAAACCAAGAACAAATGTCACTGATCTATTACTCAAATCTGGACAAGGGTAGTAAGTCCTTAGTCTGAATTGATGGAAACCCTCAAAGTATTCTGCCTTAAAGTTATGAAAGAAAAAGGTTAATCCAAGAAGCTTCATTACAAAATAAATGTCAGTGTCGGTGTTAAGTTTAGATCAGCCAAGATCGTGAACTTGCAGGTTCATTTTCAGGCTTAACATAACCGGGATCGAAAATCTGAATACATTATGCAAAAATATCTGTAACGTTTTCGCTAAATGTTACCTACTCTTTATGCTATAGTTTTGTGTATCGTACAAACCTCGTGAGTGACATTATTTCCAGATTCATCCATGACTCCTTCTAATCTTTCAAGTCTTTCCTCAACGAAGTCTTCTCTCCAAAAAAAATCTTTAAAAACTGGTCTTCTAACTCTTCCTGTCGTTCTCTTTTTCCTATCCATCCATTCTCTTTCAATGGACTTTAAGTCAACTATTTCGTTGCCAGGTGATCCTTTACCTAAGGCAAAGAAGTTCTTTGGTCTGTATCGTTGATGTTGCTCTCTGGTTGTAATATAGAAGTTTTGATTGTAAGCTTCTGCCCACCTCTTCATTATCTGTTCGTACGGTGCAGGCCGCGCAAGAATATCTAAATTCAGTCCAGTTCTGGATTTTAATGGCCAGTGTAACATAGCATAGTACAAAAACGTTTCAAGATAGAGTCTTCGTGACGCTGGCTCCGCAGTTTGCAAAGCAACCAGATTAGTGCTATACGACAGAAGACGCTTGTATTCTTCAATACTACACACTCCATTGTCTTGATCAACTTCTTGTCTAGAGATGGTAATTATTTTCACTCCTAGATAAACAAGAAGATCTCTTACATCGACTTTAGTCCGGTCGCTTCCCTGTAAGTGCTCTTTAGCTTCCTTTACTCTTCGGTTCAGTGTCATTTCTTTTCGTTCCTTTGCAACCATTAATGGTTTAAGTCCAATTCCAAAGCTAAACTGATACTTATCTGTGCTCTTTAGGCTGCCATAGAATCGCTCAAATCGTTCACGAAGTCCTAACAGAAGTGTGTCATCTTCTGAATATATAACGTACAATTTTCGCTTAATCTGATAGTTGCGTTCTTCAAGACTACGCAGAGATGTTTCTAGATGATACTGGGCATTACTTCCAGCTCTAAAGTTTTTAAGCACTTCGCACCGTCTCAACATTCGAAGTAATGGGCCATCTGCGACACTGTTAATGTCATCATTCAAAAAACTGATAAACGTTTTCCGGTCTGTGAAGCAAGCAAAGAGTTGAAATTTTTCTAAAAGTATCAATGCCGTTTTAATTTCTGTAAAAAAACATCCCCAAGTTGTGTTTTCACCTGCAGAAATAGCTACTCTCTGGCCTACTACAAATTTGTCGATGGCTATATAGGCAAGCTCAATAATTTCAGCTCCCTCAGCATCTCGTATCTTCGTTTTGGTCTGGCTGGCAACGTACAACATGTTTTCCATTTTCGTTTTAAATACTTGACCGTATGTATGAAGTAAATAAGAATTTTGTCTCTGAATTTGGAGTGACTGCTTGATAGCCTCCTCAGCCGCTTCATATTCTTTGATATGAATATTAAACCTCGCTAGCTGCTGACCAACCAAAGGGTCTTTTGTTACGTCAAAACAACGTATCATTGTCCGCAGTACTCTCCCATTTGCATCCATTTCACTTTCTTCTGTATCTTGCACATTCAGTTCTAAAACAAGGTCTGAGAACTTTTGTTTCAATTCCATACCTTCCCCTTCCAGTAATTGTCTTGTTTTAAAAAGGCTACATACTATCTTGACAAATCGTTTCGACATTGGATTGGATTCGTTTGCTTTTCTTTGTACTATATCCAGTGTATGAGCTACCATACTCTCTAAAGATACATTTTGTTTTCTCTGTATATACTGAAGCACAGTTTTCGCCAACAACTGTGAAACAACACTTACGCCACTACTATAGAAGTCAGATCCCTTCTTTTTTATGAGAAGCAAGTCCATAGCCCTTGAAATTTCTGTATTCCATGGTTCCCTGCGTAGCATTGCCAGTCTATGTAGCTCTGGCACGGAATGTGCTATTCCCCAAGGTTGTCCAATATCGATGGGCAAAGCGTCCATCATCGAGTCAAAAACACTTTCTGGTACATGACAGTCACTTTCATAAGATTTTATCAAAGATAAACAGCTTAGTACATCTATTTCTTTCTTTGACACGCCTTCCATAAGATGATCAATCGTTCGTTGCATATAGTCTCGATGAAATGAATGGCGCATACAGTTGAATGCTATCAATGTCTCAACATCAACATCTTCACTGTTTTCCATTTGTTTGTATTTTTCTTCGAACCATATTTGTTCTTTCCAACTGAGAGCGTGTCTTAATAACGGTTTACTATCTGCTTCTTCATATGTAATTGGCTTTCTATTGATGAGAATGATTAAACAGAACAATTTGCCTGGGTATGCAGTTTTGTATGCTAGTTCGTGCAGTTTAGCTTTAAGATCATTTTCGCATTCTTCGTTCTTATTATCAGCCAGTACCACAAAAGGCTTTGGACATTCTCCATCATTGAAATTCCGAAATTTCTCTATCTGTTCTATAGTGATATCAGTTATGTTGGACGTTTTTACGACGCAACACCTGTACGCCTTTTCCGGAGTTTTTCTGAACTGGCTAAAGTACCATAATAAATGTCTTCCAAGCGTACTTCCACCCGCTCCTGGATGGTGATCAATTTCATGTAGCTCTGTCAAAGTTGCGCAGTCATCTTTTAAAAGTTTATCCCTTATTTCAATTCTGTGATTCATGTATAGATCACGTTCACCAACTTGTTGATAATAAAGGTTCCACCATGACACAGGGCTTCCGTGGTAGAAGTTTTCTTGCGAGCTTTTGGCGTTCGATCTTCTCTTTTCATCATTCATCAAAGCTTCTCGATCAATGCATTCTTCGCCACTCAGAATGTCTATGTCTGTAAAGTTAAGTTCTTCTCTTTCCAATGCGGTCATCTCAACATAATGGCCGTCGCAATGTGGAAGTTTGCACACAACGGACGGGTTAAAATTGAAGACATTTTTCATTAATCTTGACAGACTTTTCCAAGAAAGACCAGTGTGAAAACTGTTCTCTAGTCGCTGGTGTCCAAAAGATGAAAGTTCCTTTTTCAAATCTAAAACGTCTTCTTCTTCTTCTGCGATGACAAGACACTGGTTCTTAAAGTTGTCAATAAACGTCATTCTTGCAATTTCCCGGAGCAGAACCTTGTCTGCCTTACTTGAACGATAAACAAGGAAAATTACTTTTGCTCTCGACTGTGGAATAGATTCCTTCACCTTTTCCAAAGCTTTTTTTACACCTTCTGCCCGATTTTCCATCCAGTTCTCAATTGGCATGGCTTCTTTTGAAAGTTCGTTATTGCCATTAACGTATAGCCATGTTGAACTTGTTTTTGAGAGTTCATTATTGGTAATTAAATCTTCAGCCATCTTCACGTTAAAGATCCTCTTGCCGCCCTCTATATGTTTGCGCAGTCTAACAGTATGATCGCAATCTAAGACCAATACTGAAGAACCGAATGCCCTTGACATATCTTCTATTTGTTCTCTTACCTCGAATTCATTTGAACTACCAGTGATCTTTCCTGATACAATTATTGGGACAAATGCGTCAGTAACGTATGTTTGACCGCCAGTCAACATTTTTCGGAGTTGTTTGACAAGGAGACTAGATCTGTCAATTCTTCTGTCGTTGTACTCTTCTAGTTTTCGTCTTTCATATAGAGCTTTTTCGTAAAACTCTTCGACATCTTTCAGTTTTGGATCACTTACTGGCAGTATTCCGCCTTCTGGTTTAAGACAATAAACATAGCAATGTTCAATCTGGTTACCCTTTGGTGGAAAAGCGATCTTTAGAAGATTTGCTGCAAGATACACAGAGAATGGGACGACATCTACTTCCATAACAATGCCACCGCCTTCAACTGGAATTCTATAAATTGGCCGAATACACTTAAATGCAATACAAGCATTTTCTTTGAAACAAACATCTATTGCTTTTCCTATTTCAATATTTAATCCATACTGCCAGTTTTCCGACGGTATACCATTAATGTGACCCATGCTATTTCCCAGTGGTTCAATTCCAAAATGAATTGTTCCATTTTTCCGACCATTTATGCAAGCAGCAACAAAGCGTATCACTTCCTTCACAACATAATGCTTCGTATTCCTTTTCGCAGTTGAGTGGAATCTAAATTCGTGTGCTGGTATGAGTAGATGTCCTTCGCTTGGTCTCACTTGACATTGCTTGTATTTTGTTCTAGGGAAAGGAGCATCGAATGGTCGTAGTAACTCTATACTTTCGCTTTCTGCTATTACACTAGTGTTTTCGCCTACGATTTTTCGTTGTATTAGACCAAGTCCTTTTTCAACACCAAAACCATATTTGTGTTTGTTTCCCGAAGTATTTTCCGCATTTTCAATATATGGAGAGAATACTGTTCTCATCTCATCTTTGGTCATTTCGATAAATATTTTAGGTGAAATGGACTCATCATAAATAGCCTTTTTTAGAGGAATTGCTAACCCTTCGTTTGCAAACCATTCACTAACATAGGTTGAAAACGATTCGCAAGTCATATGTGTTATTTGTGCCTGTTCCAAAGATTCTGAAAATGCAAAATTTGTGCATCGGAATATGTCTTAGTAATAAATTGTGTCTTTAAGCTTCTTCAATATAAATAATATAAGGTTTGCTTCAAAAAAGAAGCATTTTGTCGATTTCTCTTTGTAAATATGGAAAAGAATTATGTCTGCCCTTTTCGGATTATACCTCGCTATATGCTTAATAATATATAATATATATAAATTCCAGTTTTTATGCAAATAAGTAATATTCCAAAAATTGTGGTATACCTTAATTAAATTACAAACTGTCACATAGGTAGCTTTTTAACTTAATTCTAGACACTTTAAAAGTAACAGTGACTAAAAGAATACATGAAGTACGACGATAACCGGTAAATGAAAGTTTTCGTGCACGATACACTGTAACATCAGTTTTACATACGGAAGCTGTACACCGTCCAGCTCATATTGTTAATATGAGTTTATGATGTCAAGCAACAGATGAACAAAAGAGTTGTTTCTGTCGAAATTCAATGAGTATACTCTTCGTTTAAACACATAGCACAAGCGTAAATTATTTTCAGACAAAATTACTGTTTAAGTGAAGATTATTAATGTTTATTCAATGCCTGTCGAATGTAATAGCAAAATGAAAAAATATAATTTTAAACAAATATTACATGTTATCAAAGAAACTCACCTTCTTCATCGCCTTCCTGTTCCGTATTCTCTTCTTTCCAGGATAATCCCATGAAACTGCAATCGGAGAAATATCCTTTTAAGCCACATAATATTAAGTCAAAAGAAGTAAATATAATATTTTAAGCTTTTTTTACAAAAAAATAACCCAAAGCAGTTTGTCTGTTTAATTCTTAAAGGGCAAGGCACGACATGTTAGTTCAGACTTGCCCTTTAAGAACAATACAAATAATATTCCCTACAGTTCGTCACATCTCATACCCTTATTAAGGTGAGTTCTTATAGAATGTTTTCTTTGAAAAGAAGATGTCTCATGGTAGCTATATTTTAAAAGTGGCATTAAAAGACTGCCGTTCCAAAGGGAACAGGACAGAATAGAACAATTTATACGAATTTGTGCGATACTACGTTCCTTAAAATACAGACAACTCCGCTAAAAGAAATAGTTCGAAGCCGAGAAATATCTACAGTATGTTTGCCTTTGAAATCCCCAATTAAATTGCATGTTCGCAAAAATGCAATGAATTGTCGACATAACGCCTACATGCCAGAAAAGTTTTCAATTTTTGGCTTCAGACTGCGTATATTTTACCTAAATTAGCATACCGACAGCATTTAACCTTTATCCATTATCGGAAAGTACTACACTCGAAACATACGAGCACTGTCAAGGACAGTGTACGCGCGTGCGCATTTACTGCTGTTAAATAGCTATGTGCAGTAGCGGGCTTCGTGTTTGTCTGTTTTGGTGTTTGTTTTGTTTTGTTCGTGCATCTTTTTCCGACACAATATTACATAAAGGAACTTTAAGAAATAAGCTACTGTTACGGACTGCATTTTTACATACCACTGTAAACATACGCTATGGGAAAGTAAGTTAAGGCAGACTAGATCAATCTTCTGTTTGAATGTCGCATACGATTAAAACATATTACAAATAAAAACAGTATATACAACTTCAAACGATTGCAGACAGAACCATAGCTTACAATTTTTTCATGGATTTTGTTTTACGGATATTTACGGAACGTACGGAGCTCAATATAAGATTCAGTAGTTTGATATTAAATTTCACTGACAACTTTCTTATCTACAAACGATTACATAATATATTTACCCAAAAATGTTTTTCTTTCAAACAATATTTAATTTACGCACATTCCCGAGAGGGACGTCACGTGAAAAAAATTACTCGCCATTTATCGAGGCTGACCTTAGCAACATCCTGGGTGTCTTTTCAGTTCATCAATTGTTATCTCGACCAACACGGTAAGCAAGCATCATGTTAAGTTTTCCCTATTATACGCATTGTACAGTAACGTATTTTTATTTTATTTCTGTTTCAAGGTCTTGTCCTTGGTACACAATAATTTCCGATCCACATCGTTTCACGTAAAGTTGAACAAAGCGCAGATCGAATTATTTTTATTAGTCTCTCAAATAATTTATAATGTTGACCATGTGATTATTTTTCTTTTAACATACGTTTTATAATAGAACAAACTTCCCTGCCACCCATATATTTGTTAATCGCTCATTCTGTGTCGTATATTAAATTTCGTTTTTAGGGGAGTTAATTTATAGCAATCGAGGCCTTCAACGCTTACAGCGCTTTGATCTATTTACGGTTTACAAGGCTTTTTCCCGTACCCAGCTGTTGAAAGTTTTAATTTAAGCTAGTGTTCAAACAGGGTGTGAATATCGCTATACATTAGCGCAGGTGCGCACTTGCATTGACATATTTAGCCCCTACGTGACAATCAATCAATGACCGTCTGCAATCAAGGCGTAAGGCAAGTGCGGTACATATATATCGAATTGATAAGTTGACTGCAAGGTCACAAAAAAGAAAAACGTCAACATAATCCAGATATCTTCACTACATGTCGGATCAAATGATAACTGTTTAATTACGGGTTAATCGAAATTGTCAGGATAATCGAGCGTCCTTATAACATGTAGGATAACAGTAACGTAATAAAGGTTTACAAAGTTAGTTGTGCGGTAATACGAAAGTCAATCAATTTTCACACGACATGGCGACGCTTTCAAATGGTTATATTTGATCTCTAGTGTCCTGTACAAGTACATGAATGTTTAATTGGGCATAATAAGTACACTGAAGCATTCCTCAGATACGATAATAGATCAAGGATCTTCTTCATTGTTAAAGGTTGTTTCCCCTTTGATTGTTTAAAAGCTGAAAAGCGTTTCTGAAATTTCCAGTGCCCCGGCAGGATTCGACCCGGGGACCTCCAGATTGGTTGTCCAGAGCATTTACCACTCGACCTACGCGCCACCCTGTTAAAGCTATTACGTTTTTGGCTAAAAGCTCTTACCTAAAGTCTTCTGATGTATGCTTTACGGCTGGAAAGGTTTCGTGAACGTAAGTCTTCAGAACACTGAATGCCATCGTAACGCCAAAATGCTCTTCTATAAAGATATGGAGACTTTCAGTTGCTACTGATTTATCCACTTCTTGAGTCAAGTGTTGCTTAAGTAATCCTGTAATGCGTTCTCTTTCGCAGCTTTTTAGGTATTCCTCTACAAAAATGAAGTCTGAATATGATGATATAAAAACGTTGTTGTAATTAATGTGTTGTTGTTGAATTTTCCATTTTTATTCTACAAAAAAGAAAATATTTCTTTCTGTAATTGAAGTACATTTGAGATTCTTTGAGTACAAGATATTATTTTGTCACTTTTTGTGAACTTGACTTAATCTACGGTGCCCCTCAACTGACATAGGACATATTTTTCAACCGATCATTTTTATTTCGTATTTACAAAATATTATTTCTTTTTAAAGCGAAATAAATTTTTGATAAACGAAACAATATTTAGTGTGTTTATTTCACGGCGAGTTCTTTGATGATATAGTGCTTACATGAATGAATAGCTGTTTTATGATAATTTGCGTATAAGGTTTGAATTAATATTTTTGTCAACGTTAAAAGGTTATCCTTTAATTATGAAACTGGATGCTAAACTGAAAACATTTGTCAGAAGTGACTGTAGATTTCGATAACTCTGTGGTTAGGGTATTTGCGTGAAGTAAGTGCCTGATTCGAGTCTCAGTTAGAGCTGTGTTCTTTAGAAAAAATTGCTGTGAAGATTCATTCGTTTCTAACTTTTATATTTCTTAATTTATGGCTTACTTTAACGTGCTGCTCGTAAAAGGATAAAGTCGATAAATCCTTATATGTTTCTTTATTCAAGACAAAACGCTTCATTACTCTCAGTCTCGGTTGGTTTCCTGTTTCAAATGGCGTGGTTCTTTCGTACAAGAAATGTCCTTGATTTCACTTTATATTTGTCGTGTTGTTTTTAACCAGTTCAACTTATTTTAAAGCCTTTATCAACATGTAAGAAGTGGGTAACAAAAGAAAACATCTCTCACAGTAGAATTTACAATAACGCTTACCGACTTCTCTTCCGTCTGTGTTAGAGCCTTCCACCAGATCTGCCATAAGGGCCGATACTTGTCTAAGACAATGGCAAAATGTGTAGAGATTGTGTTTAGTTTCATCCATCATGTAGAGAACCAAGGCCTGCATCTGTCCTTCGTTCGAGTACTCTTCTTCGATTTTTCGTTTTACTGTATCGCTGATAACACCTTCGTCTTTCAGCGTTTGAAGAAATGTTTCAACATTGAGGCCCCTTGACAGGTGTCTGACCCATTTAGTCAGTCCAACTTTGATTCCCCAAACACTGGCGTCATCAGCTTTGACATAAAACAATGAATCTTAAATAACAGAACAAACATTTACCACACAGATATCGATTTTTATGAGATTAACTGAATTTGTTATTTGTTAAAAATCCAAACTGTGCAAAAAATTTAATAGGAGTAACAAGCGTCTAATTAAACATTCGGACCTGATACTGATATCTATTAAAACCAAAGAAATTGTCCCACGATTTAATAACGAAATGTGATAACGACTACTTTTCAAGTTTACAGATGATCTTTGCAATCAACAGTGATTGGTATATTTTGCTTACCTCCCTCGTTTTCATTTGACTCAACAAGTTTGACAACATACATCTCATTGTTCAGCTTAATTCTTTCTAAATTGCAGTAATTATATACTACTTCTTGATGTCGTACTTCATTTATTGTTTGAAAGAGGTGTTGTGAATCACTCTTACTCAAACCAACTTCCTTTGCAAGGTTGAGTATCTCCTTGCACGTATCTTTAAATATAGAATCGTCATCTAATTCAGCTTGAACAACATGTGCAAGTTTGTTTCGAATGTTTTTTAAATCAGCAATACACTTTCTCGCGTCAGTAGACAGCTGCTCCGGAAATGTGTGCAAAAGGATAACCGTTAACAGTGATATGTCCATTTTGTCTAGGCTCGGGCAACTGGCATTTATTGTGTGCATTTGTTCAGAAGAAAGCTGCTTGTATTGATTGATCTTTTGCCTTACGCGTAGTTCCGTTAAATGCTGTTTTAAAGTCACACGTTTTTCTTTTAGATACTTCACTGTCAAATCTCTCATTGTATTTGATCCAATGTCTGTATTTAGAAGCAATGCTCTGTAGAAATGTTGTCTCTTCTCCGTGTTATGAATTTTGCGTTGCGGTATCTTTACAATGTGAGACATTTTGGACATTTTCTTAACACAAAACAAATCTGAAAGTCAGAAAATCAATTATTATGCTTTATGTAAGCAAGTTTTTCTTGAATATGCAGTCATACAGAAAACATGTGTTATGGTCTTTAGAATGTGGACTGTTCACAAGTAGGTTTACATTTTACAGTCATGAAAGCTGATGTTTCTTGTTTGAAGCCCTACGAATAAAAAATGTATCCTCAAAGTTTATCACTGTTTTATTGTTATCCGTGCGAATGAGTGTATCTTATCAGTAAGTATCAACGATATGACATGGAAGGTTTAAAAAGTATGTTTACCACTATTGAGTAAAAATTACTGTACATGTATTTTATTGTTAAGAATAAATTGAACACGTTTGCGTGTTACAGAGATCATTTGCTTACAGATCTTCATAATAAATTGGCTGCATTTGTGCTGATTCACCTAATTATGCCTCAGCTGGTAACAAACATTGCTCTAAATGGATCTGATAACATAAATTATGTTCATCAGAATATTAAGTGACCTTTCCCTTGAAAATGACTTCATATTTTTAAGTCAGGCATTTTGCAATAATTTAACAAAAATACTTTCTAACCATTTTAATTGAGGTTATATAACCCTTCGAAATGACCAAACTGTCTTTCCGTCATGAAAGACGCTTAAAACATAATTCTTAACAATCTTACTAATATGTTATGCTGAGTTACTTTGGTAACAGAAAGGAAAAAATGCATGTACCTTGCCATATGGCTCGAAATTTTTGACTAGGATGGTATGTATACTAGAATTCAACAGCAAAAATTCAGCTACAAATTCATAACTTTTGTTTTTAATGTTACTCTATTTCTAGGGTATAAATCAATGATAAATGTTTTCGCTGATGGTGACCCTAGAATAGTAATAACACTTAAAGGACCATTATTAAGACTAAATCGAATTTTCTTTTGAATCTGGAATTGTGTCAGGGAAATACAGTTTGAAACTGGCTTTTAAAACTTTACAATTATAGCCTGTTTCAAATACTGCTGCAAAAAAACGAGTAAATGTCTTTGTATTTTCTTAGATTGACATCGGTAGTCTTTTTGTCTTACTTTCGCTTTATTGTATGTTGTCAACAGTCAGAGATATACGTTGCACATCATTGGAAGTAGGGCTCTTTCAATTATAATTCCAAATAGGTATGCTCATTCATGTACATGTACAACGTATTTACAGCCGTTTCAGGGAAATTTCTGGAAAATTACAAAGATATTTGATAGCTGGAAAACCTACTTTCGTTTTTGAAAAGGCAAAATGTAATTTATTAATTCTTTTGTTAAACTCAAATTTTCTACATGCTATGGTCACATTCGATGCATTATGTAATACTTTTCCATCTGAGAAGACGCCCGTTACAATTCCGTATTAAAATTTAAAAACGGTTAGATTTGGTCTTAGTGATGGACCTTTAAATATTCACTTGCATTTTATTTGACATTAATCCTGTGTGATCATTTAGATTGCTTATATCACTCAAAACATTTCTATCACTTTTGAACACTTTGCACTTCAAAACTGACTTTGAAAGATTAAAAATCTTAAAATACATGTAATACATTAAACAAGACACCACTGTTATATGTCATAATTATGTTCGAATATATCCCTGCTATCGTGCGAAATATTGATTTACTCAAATGCAAATGCGTCTATTTCAAACAGATTAAAGTTCTTACTTCAGCTCAATAAATGGTTACATACTTGGATATGTTCGTACACCGTACTCTTTTCAGTGTCCAGTAGATGAACAGTAATTTACTACAATTTAAAAAGACCTACAAATATGGTTGTAACAGGATAAATAAAAATAAGCATGTCTATATTAAACAATTTAAATATCTCTATGCAAAAAAATAATAGAGGTTTGTGTTTTATGTTTGAATCGCGGCGCAGTTTTAGCTGCACTTTATATTTTGGGACGCTAGACAGGGAAATAATAATAACTTACAGAAAATGAGCTCAAACTACAAATAGGCATATGCCGCGCCTAACAAATTTATTTTCATAAATGCATAAAAAATGATCACATACCAAATTTTAAGGTACAATGATGAAATTATCTTAAGATTTATGGAAATAACATACAATCATACGTTTAAACTTTATCCTGTTATCTGTCATCCATTTTATGCGAGTTCATTGAATACCGGGTGGTTCGTATCTTGTTCTCCACTACAAAACAATTTTCTAAATATTAAGATCTTGTGGACAAGAAATAATTGTGTTGAAACTTAAGAGGCTGTCTCAAGCTCTTGTGTGATATATATTTAGGAAGAGAAAGGGGTACTGCAAATCAAGCGTTTGCATGTACGACACTGTTTTATCCACTGTAACTGTATATTTAGTATTTAAGATTACAAAAAGTGAATTCTGTACCTGTTGCAGGCTGGCGTGGGCTCAAACCGAAATATTAAAACTGCATATGCTATATTTAATATTTATATACATTAGAGGGACAACAATTCGAAACAACTTTCAAAAAAAGAAATGTGCTACAATTACATGAAACTGCAGTCTGCAGAATTCAGAAAAAGTAAGCCGGATTTGCAACGGAACTATTTCAAACAATATTCACGTTTACTTAAACACGATGAAACGTTAAAATTAACGTACTTACACTGCACATTGCTTTGACTGAATATCACTATACATGTACTATATTAGCAACGATAGTAGATCACGGTTATTTAACCGGCGTGTATTTAAATTTTCGGAAAACAGTTTTCAGTTCAACAGTATACAGACAGATAATCAATACAATTTAAAACGTAAATTAAAACGGTTATATTATCTTACATGTGTTTACGTGCATTCCCTACATAATGTTTACTTCGTATGGAACGCCAAATCGTCAAAACAATGTTGATCTGTCAAACCGAAATGTTGTCCAGTATAGACAAGAAGCTGTTATGTTGTCCTATTCAGAGAGTATGTTGTCCTGTTTTGAGAGGTTGTTCTGTCAAATTTGTATGTTGTATTGTTGAGAGGTGATGCTAGCATGTCAACTGGTATATTGATTTCTTCAGAGACAATGTTGTTGTGTCAACCCGATATGTTGTCAGAGACGATGTTTACGGAATCGTTGAAGGGCCACCAGCTGCGAGTTATTTTGTTCATATTTCACATTAATTCATTTCGTATTGATGTGAAATATTTGGTCTCTACGGAAGCGTTAAAGGGCCACTAGATACGAGAACAGATTTGCGTATTTCAATTTATGTTTTTCCTATTGGTTTGAATATTTTGGTCTTTCGCATTTATTTTTTACAAAATGATTATAAACTTCGGAATAACTCATCTTGGCTGATGTCGACGTGACCGAAACTTAAAATTATGTCGTTTTCCTTTTTGTCAAAATACAATATTATGAACCAATCAATCTAAAATTAATATTTTGTAACGTCAGATATTTTTTGTTGTAAACCCTGAAGTTTTTCGCTATCTGACATATATTTTAATGAAGAGCAAAAAAAAACTAACACTATTGTCGAATTTATTTTGTTCTCTGAATGTATAGTTTTACAACAGTCACCAAAAATGTGCCGCATACCGGAAAGTTATTAAAAAATCCGATTGCGTGACCAGACTCAGATTTAGGCTGCCTACATTGTTGGAAAATGGTGAGCGAACATTTGTACATCTACAGTAAAGTCTTCTAACAAAGTCTATTACATCTGTCATTGTGCAAAAATCTTTATGTTTCACATAGAAACAAAATACATTTTAACCAGTTTCTTTTAGTCTTTGTGAAAATGATAGTAAACAAGATAAAAACTTCAATCATCACAAAATGTTTTGTTTCAAATTAATAAGTACAACTTTTATTTCGTGAAAAACCATGATGTGAAAACTTTACTTAGCATATTGTCAATGTCCACGAAGTCGATTTAACGAGAACTTTCTGGTCTTGTTGCACAACAATGATTTTAGAGACCAAATATGTCACATCAATACGAAATGAATTAATGCGAAATAAGCACAAAGTAACTCGCAGCTGGTGGCCCGTTAACGAAGCTTTTCTGGCACAGCATTTAAGCTCTATGCTTAATTAAATTCATTGCAGTGAAAGCTGTTCGAGACAGACGAAGGACGTGCGAGACAAACGAAGGCTGTGCAAGTCTCCATGAATGTGTCCGTGTTTGATTTTACTGTCAAATAACAAAAAAGTATAAGTGTTCCAATACCGGGTAATGTAATTAGTAACTGTTTATCGTATTTAAATATGTGTAATGTTAATTGAACGAATAGTTTCCACGAGTTTTAGAAGACTCCTAGTCAACCTATTTTCATTGTAAAAGCAACGATAAAAGTTGTGAAAACGGCCAGAAACTTCGCTTTAAAACGAACACTACTAAACCCTTAAAACATTCATGAAAGCTTGCTTTGTAAAATATCGACTGCAAATTGGATCTACAATATGTTATAGAAGTATCTTTGATTAATTTATAAAGAAATTTTATTAAGAAATATTAGAATACTATAGATGAACATTCAATCCGTATGAAAATGAAATTAACTTGTGAATAATGGTCTTTATTCAACTGTCATTTATTACATG
>JAUMHA010118060.1:0-12664 GCA_032359765.1 Saxidomus gigantea
AGTCGATCTTGAGCAAACACAGTTTCGTCATAATACTTATGAAAGTGTTTCAAAAGCTATCCAAATGAGCGCTGTATATGCAATGTTCCATTTGTCACAGTAATTACACAGTGCAATCAAACTAGGTTGAGTTTGCCAATGAGCCGCCAGATCAACACATAGACTTAGGGGTGATTGTCTTTGCATTAATAAAATTTTACCTAATAAGCATACTATCTATTGTCGGTCGTTCAAACCTTAACCATGTCACTCTTAAATCGATTTCAAGTTAAGCTTTGTGAAACAAAATGTTTCTTAATCAGTCACGTTGTCCTATTTAATATTGAGTTGCACAGTTTCCACTTAATGTTGGAATAGTGCCGGAGAAAAGTCATGTCGCTTGAACACGTGATCACCGGTAAAGTGATTGCATTGTGAAGGCGGTCTAATTTAAAACAGTCTGTATTTGGTTGTTCTAGTAACAAGTTTATCATCTACATAGCAATGGTCATGAAAATATCATTCAGTCAGCGTGAGACGCATGTTTAAACGTATGAATCATTTTAAAGGGTTTGACAAATGAAATGAAATATGACTTTTGTTACGTTTAAATATACTATCTATTTAGCTCTTTTATGAATATATTTTAGGTCTCATTTTTGCAAAAACTATCCGCTTACCAAGCATGTCTTAGCTTAGTATGCATTACCATGAAATACTACAGAAAGTTGCAATATGTAGCTATAAACGGCATTAATCGCAATCAATCGGACGAATTGGCCAGACGTGCAATCTCATTTCTAAATACCCAACATGTTCTCTTTATGGACACGCCCGGTGGACAGGCTAGGGACAAACACATCTATAAATATATGCCCTATAAAAGGATCAACTGGTCCAAAACTGTTGCTTAGGCAAACATATCACGAAACTGAGTCAACGGCAAAACTAGCATATAGTGTCGCTGCTTAATTCCATTTTACGGTGTGCATTTATTACACTACACACTTGGCATATCAGTATTAAACCATGCTGTTTACACTGCTGTTTTTGCTATTAGAAATGTTTACTCCTTAGAATTAATAATAACGAAACGAGTTTAAAATCTTATAGTTTAAAATAAACACGAGTGTCAGAACACGCGTCTTGACACAGTTTAGTTTGAAAGCATCTATTAAATTTGAACGCACTTAGATGAAACCAAACTTTACAAAAATAATGAATAAACGTGAATATACCATACTGACTTTCAAAGCTTCCATCGGCCATAAAAAAAATGAAGAATTTTATCCCTACGTTAAAGGAAAAACTTTGCTACAGAATTTAGAATATGTCAAAGCATACAGTTTAAAATTTATTTAAAACATTTCTAACTGTTGGATTTTACAAGTAAATACATTTTGAAAAATAGATTGTTTTGCTATAGCTTACAAACATAAACAGTAAAACAGTTGTGAGACTTCAGCGTAATTAATATATTTTGCGGATTGTTTTGTTAGTCCAACAATGTGTCGCAGACGTAAAACTAACGTTTCCCAGATAATTGTTTAATTTTCGACGAGTTTTAAATATTCATAAAATTCATTTACGACAAAAAAGAAATGTCAGATCTGATTTTAGTTATTGGTCAAATAATAACTTAATCTTTGAAAGAGGTTACTTTATGAACAAACGGCGTTACTTTGCCCAATGTTTTGTCACACGTGCAACGAATATGTCGCGTAGATTCTTTATTATGTTGCTTGTTATAGACTATAGAAATTTGGTTGATTTTTAAATCGTTTGTGTGATCCGAAATATTTTTCTTGGTGTTTAACTTTTATATTGAGCTAGTTTATTGTATGTATATACTGTTCAGAGAACCGCCAGATATTTCTGGATCTAAGGTATAAACGTCAAGGGACGTTTACGTAACGGTAGGTGGCGTCAGTTTCGTGCAACGTGTCGCACTCGTCACACTCATTAATTTGTGTCTATTAGGCTAATTCAGGTTCTTGATATGAAAAACAACTAATCAATATGTTAAATTTTGAACACAACTGTATATATAAGTTATGAAATGCAATCTTAATCAGGGTAGATAACTGTTTTCAGTAAATATTCTTCAGGTCATCCATAACAGTGCTGTATATATAAATTAAGAAAACAAACCCTATATAGTAACACTGTCTACGTTCTTAAAGTTTTTACTTGTTTGATTATAATAATGTTCAGTTTCTAACTTTCTTACCAGTCCTGAATGACAAGTATCTGGTTGTTGGTTTAACTAATAGACTTTTTGTTCTGACTTGGAGTTCTTCAATTTACTCATACTAATCCGTTTCATAAAGATAAGAGAATGTACATGTTGATATATTCCCGCTTATTATTTTGTATTTTTCGAAGTCCATTTCTAATATCATTTTAATAGCTTTTTAGAATTTCTTTAGAATTAAAACTACATAAGAGATTAAAGGTAAATTCTTTTCATACATAAATCATTTTAAGATACACATGTTTTTTTAATAAGTTCAATGTACGGAAGGACAACGGAATAAAGCTTGAAGTTTATTTACTACATGTATTTCATTTCCTTAACACTAATTATGTTAGAACACGAAATGTAGTATTGCCTTTCATGAAAAACAAACGAAACATCACTGTGTCGCCAGTTAATGTCCAAAATAGTAATAGAGACTGGTCTTAGAGCTTGCTTGTTCTTAATAAGAAGTTGAAGTCGAGAAAACGCCGTAGCTTATGAATACCACACAGGAATTTGGTGTGACAGTGCCGTGGTGTGACAGTGCCGTGGTGTGACAGTGACGTGGTGTGACAGGAATGTGGTGTGGCAGGAATGTGGTGTGACAGGAATGTGGTGTGACAGTGACGTGGTGTGACAGTGACGTGGTGTGACAGGAATGTGGTGTGACAGGAATGTGGTGTGGCAGGAATGTGGTGTGACAGGGATGTGGTGTGGCAGGAATGTGGTGTGGCAGTAATGTGGCGTGGTGTGACAGGAATGTGGTGTGGCAGGAATGTGGTGTGGCAGGAATGTGGCGTAACAGGAATGTGGTGTGACAGGAATGTGGTGTGACAGTAATGTGGTGTGAAAGGAATGTGGTGTGGCAGGCTTGAAATCAAGAAAATCTAATTTTTCTCTTTAATTCTTTCTTCATATTGGTTTAGATGAATAGAAGATGATATAGACCTCTCTTCAAAGAAATTGATTTTCCTTGTCGATAGTCGATTGTCATTCATCAACAGGCTAAGCTTTCATGCATTGCTTTATCTTTCAGTTTATATTTCAGAAAAAAATCATATATATTTCTTGGCTTGAACCACGGGAATGATTTCTTTCTTGGGTTTGCAAGTTTCTGTTACATGTAATACACACATATCTTAATCGTAGAGTATACTTCGTATCTGATATATCATTTCCATTTCAAATTGGCAAAACATGTTTGTTTGGATGTGAAATCTTTGCTCGTTTTAAATATCTAGTAACAATGTATATGTGCACTTGTACATATAGGTTTGTGGACCATGTACTTATATTGATATTTCCGTCTACATTCTGTATCTATCTTTTCATGCTGTCTTACACCTCTCGTGAGTATTGTGTACAGGACGCACGCCGGAAGTTGATGTCAGTAAAACTAGAAATTAAAGTGCAAAACTGAAATGAATGCAACAAACTTGATCTTGTTAACAGACACAAGGACATATACAAAATTATCCTCTACAGAAAATGCGATACAAAAATACCGATTGTTAAAGGGACTCTATTGTGTGATAATCATAACTTCTGACGATTTCGGGACCAGACCAGAACACTCAAAAACAGTAAATCATCATAAAACTTATATTAATTATTCATATATTTTGTTGTTCAGCATGCAGTTAAGGTACAAAACATAAAAGGTAAAACTGACCAGACAACCATAAACATGACCATTATATGAACAGATGTCTCATTCAAGGAGGCTGCAGTCTATTAATATAATATAAAAATAAGCCACGTATATATAGGTTGCTGATCCTGTCTCAATAAATGTACGAATGCCCAATAACACAAGGATTATTTCGTTTACCGCCGCGCACCTTCGTTGTGTGTTTTCTATTGGTTAATTTATTGAACCCAAAGAGAAAGCAGGTCGGAGTGTGACTGTTGACTGATACAGCAGAACTATGCGACGGAAAACATAACAAATGAACAAATCTTTAGAAAAACGATGACAGTCAAACCGTTTTGAAGGAAAATAAAACACAGTTTTGTCACCAGTTTTAAGAAATGAAGCTGTACAGTTGGTATGAAAAATGAGGCTATATGCTCTTTTGTAACTGCACGATGCAAATTGAAAACGATGGGTTCCCTAATGGGTGATGAGAGATTTGCAAACATTTAAATGAAGCAAGCGCGTTTTAAGATAAATACTCATATTTTACAATAACCTTAGCCAATAGAATCATTGATCTTAATTAGAAAAGCAGACAGTTCCGTCTGATAAACAAAATGATTCGCGGTGATTAAACACATTTACTGAGTAATTAACGTTACTCTTTGAATCCAATACGTACTATGTACTTTCCTAATGGTTTTCTGTCTAAAGGAGAATGAGAATTTTCATTAGATAATCTGCAGGTGCCCAATAGGGACATTATCTTGGATACAATATTTCCAAATTGAATCCAGCATGAGGTGTAAACATAAATAGCAACATATTATTCACCTGCCACGTTTATTGCGTATCACACAAAGCATACAGGGACATAATTATGATAGAAACGGCAGGGAAGTGGTATGTAGAAAGTAAGGCTCTAACATATACACAACACGAATTTCATCAGCAAAAGTAAAAGAAACAAGCTGATACAGTAATAAGACATGTATTTATTCTTGCAGCAATATAACGGCCATTTTACTGTGAACAATTTTGTACAGCCCTTTTATTTTCTAACAGAACACAAACTCCTGCAGCAGTTACTGTCCCTTACTGTTTTTGTAGATGAGCTTCTCAAATCGCTGAGAGGAAAGTTATCGCTCCTGCGTGAAGTTGCCATCAGAAAAATATACGGGTGAAATTTTAGTTGCCATAAGTATAACTATTTCTACTTTCAGGGGAAGTTGGTAAAGAAATGTACATAGTGAACAGAGGTCGACTTCACGTAGTTGGTGAAAACGGTAAAACAGTCCTGGCCACCCTCAAACCCGGAAGCTACTTCGGGGAAATCAGTATTCTTAATATGGGCACATCGGGAAACAGACGAACTGCTTCGGTACGTTCCGTCGGCTATTCCGACTTGTTCCGTCTATCGAAACAAGATCTCTGGGATGTGTTGAAAGAGTATCCGGCAGCTCGAGTAAAATTAGAAGCCATAGCTGTGATGCGTCTAAAGAAGACGGAGAAAAAGCCAATTGAAACAGGTATATAAATATTCTGAGAAACATTCTATTGTTTATAAATGACACATGATATGCACTCCTGTTGTATATAACGTTATACATGTATTTCAATTAGCATTAAGAAAATACATGATGAAATTTGATATTGAAAAAAAGATGTTACGACGCATAATAAGTGTCTGAAATAAGTTTTTCGTGCAGGCAACATTCAAAACACCAATGTGTTATGATAAAGACTTAGATTGGTAGCGATTAAATGTGCAAGCATGGTAGAAAAGTAGCGACAAAAGTTCAACAATGGTTATCGTCTGAACTCAGGCACTGAGCGTAAAACAAATCGTTTCGTGTTCAGGTTTGCTCTAGTTTGAGCATAAACAGATTTGAACTCATAGACCCGTACATTATAAGTAACAAAAGAGCTAATATAAGTTTAAGAGTCATTTAAGATATTTAAGATATTTACATATGAATTGTTTGACACACATGATAAATAAAACAGAACTTATAGAATGTCACGATATGCCTCTTAAACAGGAGCATGATAGAACTTTTTTAAGCTGAGGGCCAGGCCCCGATTTCACAAAAATTGTGAAAAAAGTGATTGCTCAGCTGAGTACGTTATTTCAAAGTCAAATTGTCACTAAAAACAAGGATATTTCCGAAATGTAAGTCAGATATAGCGAACAATTCAATTGAGTACAACTCAAGAACTTTAAGAATTTACTTAAAGTACTTGCTATAAAACAATATTTCCTTCACAAATACTGACAAGTGTATATACATGTAATAAATGTAAATCAGGGCCTGTTCATAATGCGACACTTGTATTGAATCGCCAGACGGCTGACATTAGACAATGTGTCACAACATAGCATGAACAGAAGAAATTATTGCTGTTCTTATAATCAGTTTACAAGTGTGTACATTTGAATTAAAATGAGTCGTGTTAGTGAGTTTTCTGGTACTGCTTAAATAACGTTTAATGTTTGCTATATACTCCAAGGGAAGCTACCCCGTCACAGTTTCAAATTGTAAGTCTAAGAATGTATAACAATATAAGTTTACTCCCTTGGCATTGCTTTCTGTCAGCTAATGATCTCTCTGCACATCCAATATCAGTCTGTTCTGTTCACTTTTCTGCCTGTAAAAATTCTCACCAATAGCTCTTTTGAACTACAAATGGCACTCTCCGAATTGCCATAGTTTCAGGTGAATTTTAGAAATTTAGTAGGGCATCTATTATGTTCACTCGTTCAGGAACACACATACGGATAACTATAATAACACGACTAGTTTCATAAGACGTCTTTGATAGCAGGAAAATGTAGTTAAACTCCTTTATTAATCCGATAAAGGTGAAGCAGGCATGTCTAATTAATATCATCCATATTTTTCTACTTTCAGTTGACTTGAAACGTAGCAAGAGTACGCCCGGATTAGTCGAGTCATCGGGCAAGGTACCGATGGAGGCTGCTTCAATTACACGTCATCACACACTGCCCGCTGGTCTTCCAACACACAGTTCTTCCATAGATCAAAACATGTTACCGTCGCACGAGGTCAACATGGACAGTCCGACCGAAGCTCAAACGTCTGTAGAACCTGGAACAACTCAGCCTTCTGGACAACAGCTTGCAGATCAGGAAACTACTCGTATTCGAACTGTTTCTAGCGTGACGTCATTTTTGACTGGATCGCCTTTGGTTACCTCCCCTCTCCCAATGGACAATCAGGCGCCAATGTTTCATTTTAGTCCACCATTAACGCCGGGCCCTCCGATGCAGTTTACATCACCATATCATGTTCAGCATAATCCAAATATTACTAATAATATGTGTGCTCCTGGTACAGCATCATATAATGAATTCATGCCACGTGATATGTCACATGACTATAGTATTCGCGCACCTGCTCAATATCCACAAGCATATTTTCCGTACACTCATTATACACAACCTATTCCTTCAACCGGAATGTCTACTTCAAATACACAACAACCAATGGCATTTCTGTCTCCGTTTTGTGCCTCAACCGGATATATTTCTCCAATATCGCCAAACTTTTCACATTCACGGACTGGCATTCCTTCTGTTAGTCCAACACAACCACATTCAAACAGTACAACGCGTAGGGGTTCGTCGCAGCAAGCAACGGAAGGACACATTCCGAGCAGCTCCGCACAGACACTTAGTGAGGCATCCCATGATACGCTTGTGCAAGAGGTTACCAGGCTCAGGGAAAGGCTTAAATCTGTTGAATCTGAAAATGTCGTTATGGCGGCAAAGCTGAATCAGCAACAATGGGAACTTGAGCACAGGTTGTCAGAACTTGAAATGCAGATGACTTGTACAAGTGATATGGCAAGCACGGGTAGCACGGATGATCCATCAAATCCATTTGAACATATAAGTAGAGAGTCCATAATTTAGACAAACATTATTGAAAGACATGTAGAGAAAGATTCGGGTATTTTAATCATTTATACTTTATTTCTTAATTTGAGTCCGTTAGAGGTGTACAAAATTTTCTTTACGGATTGAGTTGGAAGACTGAGTACATGTACACACTAGCATTTCGTCATGTTGATAAACATACTGTAGGTTGAATTTAATCTCACATGAATTATATTCATACTTCCTGATAGTTTTTTTCAAGTTTGACTATACATTGAAACACAGCATTTATCACTGAAAATATTCCTGAAGAGTAATAATAATTACAAGATTGCAACATCATTGGACCTTCTATTTCGTCTCTGGAATGACGTCAAAGCTGATCATAACCTTGTATTAAGCTTCATTATTCTGTCATATCTGCCGCAGTGGAATGTTTGCAGGACTCTTTAGGCAAGATAATTGCTAGGACTTCCTTTGATATGTTTACTTATCTGATTTAAAGTTGTCTGAAGACTTAGCAGTGTATTCAGCAAGATGCTAAGTACAAGTTTACATTAATGGTTGTGTGTCAGAGAGTGAAAATATTGTATCCGGGTCACACATAACAAAACACAGCTAGATGATTCTCGAAACCAAAATACATTAATGACGTCTCATATTTTACATTGGTTACTACAGTATGTCTAGCTGTAATAAAAAACACGTTTAAACAATCGTATTTAAATGCATCGGTTACTTCATACAGGTTATCTGATTATTGATAAACCTTTGATAAGCTTTATAATTATTAAATGGTTAAGCATGAAATTTAAACTAAAATGCAGTCGTTGCCAATTTGGATTAGAAACACTGACGATATTCTATATTAGCAACTGTTTAAAATAATTGTCGTAGAAAATACATGTTGATATATCTCTGATTTTTTTCTGTGACTGCGACGTAAGACGAATTAATTAGATGATGTACATGCGCCTCTTCATGAGTATTAAATGTTAAAAAATAAGGTTACTTATCATTTCTATGATTTTGTCTTTCTCTTGAAAAAAAGCCAGTTAATTAACATTGGCGACGCTCCTGCACAAAAAGTGTTTGGCTTCAATATCAATGCAAGGTAAATATTTACTTTAATATTCATGCAGATAGTTATCACTGAAATAAATATTCCATACGTCCCATTTAAGACTTCTTGACATATCACAATTGATCTGATTAGATTGTATGTATAAGCAGGGTTCTTAAAGAAGAGTATTATGCAGGACTCTGGTGCACACAATCGGATAATTTTACTCGAGAAATTTAGTACAATTTCGTAGTTTGTTAACTTATAAATGCGTGGCTAACACTAGCCCTCGTTAAAAAAACCTTAGAATAATTTCAATAAAACTTTACGTCTGTCAGCGGATTGATAATTCTTACAAACGGCAGATACTTTCTATCCTATTCCACATCATTGTTCCACTTCTACAGACGTTTGCCATAGCCTACACAGTTGTTTATAGCACAATTCAGCAGATATACGTAAATAACTGGTATTCTTTAAAATCTTATGAAAAGTGCATGTCAGAGAAGACTTTTGATAAAATGTGCATTTTACGGTCCTGGTGTACCATAGACCTGAGGCTAAATCTGTGTAGTGGTTCATTTCAAGCCTTAATTTTTTTAAGTTTCTGATTCCATGTTGATCCTTCTTTAGATTCGCTTGGAGGTTGTGATATTTTCTGATTAATACATTGCTATCCTTCTTTATTTTTTTTATCTTCTTGAAAGGCTTGTTTTAACGCAGAGCTTTTGGAGATTAAACAATTTTTCCTTTTGTTGTTTTTGCCTAAATAGAAATTGCTTTTGATAATCCTTTCTATCCTAAAACAAATGAGCTTCCTTTTCATTTTCCAAAAGATAAACGACTACATTCTTGAAGTGCTCTTTCTTCAAAATTGCGTTAATCGTTTTAAGAGTGATTTGTGATGTGTATATAAAAACGATTGAAATTTCTGTCTATTTCAAGTAGAATTTAAACGAGTAGATGTTTCGTTAAGAATCCAGTCCGTTTCCATTTATTTTGCAATAATTAGTTTTCCAATAAACTTGGATGGTACGACGAGAAGGAGATAGTCATTGTTGAGCAGCTGAAAGGTACACAGAGTTTGAAGTGTGTGGTTTTGATATAACAGCATATGAAGAAGAAAGTGTCAATGGATATTAGAAAACATATTTGTATTTTTGTCAGTTACACTTAGTTCTTAGCAAAGTCCATGTGAGTAGTAGTCATATGTAAACATCTCCAAAATTTGATAATTTATGTAGAGCTTGTTTGCTTTTTTACTATTTTCCAATCATATCAATCATATTTAAATCTTATTAGAATTTCTTATATTTCACATCAACTGCTGAAATATTGTTTTGTGTAGGGACTAGTCATTGTTTAATGGTTTATTGTAAAGACTCCTTATTGTTTATACGTTACCTGGTTGTTCCATTTATACAAAATGTCTTCCAGGTTTAGAGAAACTTGAACATTATCCACTGTTGATTTTGCGGGTAGTGCCAGATTCTGATTTAGTTTATACTAGTGTAACCGTTTTACGCTAGCATTCTGGAATCGCACGAGTACAACTAGAACTTCTTGTTTAAACATTCCTGCGTGGCAATATTTACTGTTCTGTAAGGGATAACGAATGTTTCTTTTTGTTATTGTTATACTATGTTGAACATTAACCCAATAAGCTACTTTAAATCAATTTTACACGAATCATATAAAAGAATTTCTGATATTTGATTGTCATAAATCATGTTAAATCTCATTTGTTTGGTAAGGTTTCGCATAAATCTTTTCTCTGTTTTAAAGACAACGCTTCCTATTTTGTTCTTGTTCATCAAAAGACATGTATTTGTAAATGAGTTACCTAGCATTACCTCTTTTTCATTTCAGTCGATATTATCTTTTAAAGTGGTATCAATTTATACAAACAATTTTGAGAAAAACATACATATCACTTGTATACCATACATTTTATTCGTCATAAAGTTGACAACAATAGCCCAGCCCATTCTTGCAAGCTTCCCGTTCCAATGGACAGGTATGCTTCCAATTTTGTGTCTATTGTAGCAAATTATAAATATAATTTATGGAACAAAATGGTTATATCTGTTATATGAAACCCAAATTTTCTGTAATGAAATGTCCGCTTTTACAAATAGAATATAGTTCTTTAGTTATTTTAAAGTGTTAATAACAACATTTCCCCACACATTGTTATGAATCTTTTAAAGATATCGGTGCAATGAAAACACTTTCAGTTATTTCTTTATTGATAGAAGTTATTTTTTTTCTTCAAATTTTAATTCATTGTTATTACGATATCTTTTCTTTCAACCCGATACCAGTTTTATTCATGTAGACTTGTATGTATTAGATATGTACACCTTACACAATAATATTAAACTAACATGAAACTGTTGTAAAGTTTTTTTTTAACTTTTCTTTCTCCGATGATTCACACTACTTTACACATGCTTTATCAGTTATATATGATATTTCAATGGACTAATCTACTATATTGCAACACAGCTTAATCAAACATATTTTTTTTAAGGTTAAATATTGAAACACGAGTTTTGATTGGATCAATAAGTACACCGATGGATAATTATTGGTGTAAAGGGGAACACACGTGAGATTATACTTGAGCATGTAATTGTAGAGCTTGTCAACATGAAACACAATTTTTAAATCGGATGAAAATAAACTTTCTCAGATTTTGTAATCACACACACTAGCTACATTATAAGACGTTCTTTAGAACTGCATTTACTCATTTTGTCATGATAGTTTTTCATCTGAAGTTGGCAATGTATTATATAGGCTACCATGTTTTAAGAGGTACATTTTGTATTTGAAGCTTGTTGTTTTAAACTCAGCAGTGTAATCTGCAAAATGGCCGCCCCTATGATCCATCATTTTAGAAATTTTCAATCTTCAATATTTTCACATTATTTTTAATCATTCGATTTTAGATTATTGTTAAAAGTTTGTTCATCTTAACACGTTCTTCTACGGTAATTATTTTTCTGTATTTCCCTTTAATCATGATGAGATCAGCCCATCATGCCAACAAATGACCGATTAATTTCCAGCTTTGTGCCACACATTGATACACTTCCTGTCTGTTTTTTTGACGATGCAATATCAACCTTTTGGATTAGCAATAAATATGATCTAAACAATTTCGTGTCGCATACGAATTACACTCTCATGTTTCAGTGACAAATTGTTGTACCTGGGTAGTTTTGTAAATTTTTGAAAATTAAATTCAACCTTTACATCGTTGGTATGGACCAAAGGTAATAACAATTAATAGAAAAGAAAACCAACTAAACAGCTACAAGTACATAGCATGGTCAGATTGCACGAAATATATAGGCTGATCGCAAACACTTCAAGATAGGATCATTTGCCGTCTGCAATGTAGGAGTTTACGATGACTGGTTAATATAGTTATTGAAATTTGCTTTATACGTTTACCTTGTTGTGTTAAATGGTCGTTCAGTAAATGATGTCCTTTAAGGAGACCTCTAACATCCTACGTTCTGTTAGACTCGAGATAATATTATGTCATTTGTGAAAGAAAGTTTTGGATAAATTAATAATGTATATGCGAAATACATGTACATTGTTGCGATACATATTAGATGACCAAACTTTTTTACCATTTTGAAAGTATTATCAAATTAATAAATTTTGAATGCATGTTGGTATATAGCGAAAGGGGTTCTATTCCAAAGTGATCTCTTCTTATATTAAGAAGACTCAATTCTGAAACATGAGAATGTAATCATGTTGTTTTATTGCTATTTTTCTTTATAGTTAAGTTTTATGTTTGTTTTCTCTTTTTATCATTTTAAGATT